>APFE031542484.1:3190-14202 GCA_000404065.3 Pinus taeda | reverse complement strand
GAGTGATAGGTGTACGCCATGCAAAGGTGTACAGGTTTACATTCCAACCCCTTTTGGCATTGAGTAGTAGTACTGACAACAGAGCTAGCAGTTCTGAGCAGTGTGAGATTTGGCACCGCAGGATGGGACATATGTATCAAGGAGCCTTGAGGACCTTGCAGGAGATCACTACAGGTATGCCAGATTTCAGTACTGATCACTTTGATACTTGCAGAGGATGTGCTATGGGCAAGTTTGCCAAATCCCCTTTTCCCAGCAGTGACAGCAGAGCGACTGGGAAAATTGATTTGATTCATTCTTCTGATGTGAGCGGTCGGATGTCTCATGTTTTCTTGAGTGGATATGAGTATTATGTTTTATTCATTGATGATCACTCCAGGAGGACCTGGATTTATTTCTTGAAGACCAAGAGTGAGGTCTTCAAGCGGTTTCAGGAGTTCAGAGCTCTTGTGGAGACACAGATAGGTCAGAAGATCAAGTCCCTGAGGTCGGACAATGGAGGAGAGTACACCCTTGGAGAGTTTGTTGACTATTGTGTGGAGGCAGGCATTAGGAGGGAGTTCATTGTTCCTTACAACCCCCAGCAGAACGGGGTTGCGGAGAGGAAGAACAAATCCATTGTAGGGGCTACCAAAGCCATGTTACATGATCAGGGGTTGCCATTGTTCTTGTCGGTAGAGGCCTGCAACACAGTTGTTTATTTGCAGAACAGGAGTCCGCATCGTGCCTTGGGGCACATGACTCCGGAGGAGGCTTTTTCTTGGAAGAAGCCTGATATTGGTCATCTTCGTATCTTTGGGTGCATTACATACTCCTACATACCCAAGGAGAAGAGGACCAAACTACAACCCACCGCAGAGAAGGGTATCTTTGTGGGCTACAGTGAGACCTTAAAGGCCTTTCGGATTTACATTCCTACACAGAGGAAAGTTGTTGTCAGGCGGGATGTGAAGTTTGAGGAGGACAGGGCCTTTAGGAGGTCATGGGAGTTAGAGTATCTGGATCAGCCAAACCCTCAACAGCAGTTGAGTCAGTTGCAGGGATCCAATGGGCAGGGATCAGGAGGATCCGAAGGTACATCTATGACGATGCCAGGTCCGTCAGTGAGCAGTGGCTCGACGAGCTAGAGGGGTGGTGTTTCGGGCAGCATGCAGAGCAATTCACATAGCAGTTCACTAGGGAGTCCACTGATGGACAGTTCACATGGTACCTCAGCTTCTACAAGTTCAGGTGCAGGTAGGAGGACAACAGACAAGCAATCAGGAGTTCGGGCTCCTGATGGTGATGAGGAGGAGGAGTTTCATTCTCCATGGGAGAAGCATGCTTAGGGAAGAGGAAGCCCAAGTGGCTTCAGGACACCTTGAGAGATGCCACATTTGTTGCTAAGCCTAAGAGGCTGGTCAGAGAGAGCAGACCACCTAAGAGGTTTTGCAGCTATATGGCAATGGCTACCAGCATCCTTGACTCTGAGCCTTCTAGTTATGAGGAGGCAGCTAGCCAGCAGGTCTGGAGAGAGGCCATGCAGGAGGAGTATTCTTCTATCATGAAGAATGATGTTTGGGAGATGGTGCCGAGGCCTGAGGGCAAGTCCGTGGTTACTTCCAGATGGCTTTACAAGGTAAAGCATGCTGCAGATGGCAGCATTGAGAAATTCAAAGCAAGGTTTGTGGCTAGAGGGTTCTCCCAGGTAGAGGGAGTTGATTATGAGGAGACCTTCACTCCCATGGCTCGATATACTTCGATTCGCTCCATTATATCGATAGCAGCAGAGATGGGTTGGAAGATCCACCAGATGGATGTGAAGACCGCATTTCTCAATGGCTTCATACAGGAGGAGGTGTACAATGAGCAGCCACAGGGCTTTGAGGTGCATGGGAAGGAGTCCCATGTATGCAGACTGAAGAAGGCCCTTTATGGCCTGAAGCAAGCTCCCAGAGCTTGGTACTCCAGGATAGATACTTATTTGCAGGGGATGGGTTTCACAAAGAGTGAGGCAGATCCAAACCTTTAATTTATTGTGATAGGTGAGGAGCCTCTCATTCTGGTGCTGTATGTGGATGACTTGGTCATTACAGGTGCAGAGAGACTCATAGAGCACTGTAAGAGAGATCTTGCGACGGAGTTTGAGATGAAGGACATTGGCTTGATGCATTACTTTTTGGGTTTGGAGGTGTGGCAGGAGGAGGGGCATTTCTTCCTGGGGCAGGGGAAGTATATTGTGGACATCCTTAGCAGATTCCACATGGAGGATTGTAGACCCATGTCGACATCGATGATTACCAACTGGAAGAAGCTTCATGCTTCGGATTCCGAGTTGGTGGATCCCACATTGTACAGGCAGCTG
The DNA here is from genome assembly GCA_000404065.3 of Pinus taeda. Taxonomy (NCBI): domain Eukaryota; kingdom Viridiplantae; phylum Streptophyta; class Pinopsida; order Pinales; family Pinaceae; genus Pinus; species Pinus taeda. The sequence goes on along the minus strand of APFE031542484.1, from coordinate 11,858 downwards.
ATTGGTTCCTTGATGTATTTGGTCAACACTAGACCAGATATCTATTTTGCAGTCAATACGATGAGTCAGTTTATGTGTGAGCCTAGGAAGGTTCACTGGGTGGCTGCAAAACACATTTTGCGGTACTTGCAGGGGATAGTGGATTATGGTCTGGACTACAGGCAGGGAGATGGAGTGAGATTGGTAGGATACACTAACTCTGATTGGGCAGGTTGTGCTTCTGATAGGAAGAGCACTTCAGGGTGCTGTTTTGGGTTGGGTTCAGCAGTAGTGTCATGGTTCAGCCGAAAGCAGCACTCAGTAGCACTGAGTTTAGCAGAAGCAGAGTATATGGCAGCCAGTCTAGCTAGTTGTGAGGCCATCTGGCTTCGCAAGATGTTGTTTGGCTTATTTGGTCAGCCGTTGAGACCTTCAGTGATTTACTGTGATAATCAGAGTTGCATTAAACTCACGGAGAATCCAGTATTTCATGACAGGTCAAAGCATATCGGGATCAGATATCATTTCATCAGAGACTATGTTCAGAAGGGAGCTGTGAAGCTTGAGTATATTGCCACTGATGAGCAGGTAGCAGACATTCTTACCAAAGCCTTACCACGGGGCAAGCATGTTTACTTCAGAGACAAGATGGGTGTGGTGAGGAACACCTTCCTCGGTAAGAGGGAGTGTTGAAATTTGGTACCGGAGGACAGGTGGTTCCCTTAGGCTTTGATCTTTGGCCTAGGGAAAAGTGTCCAAAAGATTTTAATTTTTCTCCTAAAGTGACTTTATAATTTTTATAAAGTTAAAATCTAATTTAAAAGTGACTTTAAGTGATAAAGTTACTAAGTCTAATTTTAAAGTGACTTTTATAAAGTCAATGAAAAATTAGAAAGGAAAAGTGACTTTGGAAATAAATGACTAAGTGGGTCTTTATTAAAGTGGGTGAATTAAAAAATAGAAAGTGAGATTTAATTGTGCATTTAATCTCAGCCATTGATCTAAATCTATCTTAGCCATTGGATTTAGGGATCACCCAAAAGTCATTTAGGGTTGGGTTAAAGGAGGAAAAGGAGGAAAAGATCATTCATTCTTTCATGAGCAGATTGGGAGAAGGAGAGCTAGAGAGCAAGGGAGATTTCTGGACAGGAAGAAGAAAGAGGCAGCAGTTTGGCACACATACCAAGGCAGCTCTTCAACAAATCCGTACAGCTGAAAGAACAAGCAGAAAAAGCTGATTTTTGCTGAGAAAACAGAGAAAAATTGGTTTTTGGGCATGAATTTCAAGGAGACAAATTCCGGCACAAAAATCGAGGTTTGTACGTACAGTCCGTGCGGCCGTCTGTACAGTCTATACGGTCCGTACATCCGTACGTTCGTACAATCCGTACATGCGTACGGTCCGTACCGCACGTACAGCAAGTTTCCAGGTTGTCTGTTGGGCTGAAAACAGATAAGTTTGCTTGCTGGAAAAATTTTTTTTGCTGTAATTTTTTGCTGAAAATTTTCTCACTGTAAAAAGGCATTTTCCATAAATAAAGAAGAGCTCTCAAACTGGTTTTCCCCAAGAGTTGTAGGGGGTTTTTCCAGGGTTACATTGACCAAAAATATCAGTGTTTGAATGTGTTTTAATGGCTGTTTATTACTGTTGATTTTTATTTCTGCAATTTCCAACATTTTGTAAATTTTCCAGAATTTGTGTTTTCAGAAAAAAATAAAATAAAATAAATAAATAAATTATTTTTCAACTTGTTAAATGTATGGTTATGGGAAAGGGCATTTAACTTTATGGGAGAAATAAGGAGAAACTGAAAACCGAGGTGGGAAAACAGAAATTTTTACATCTTAGGCCTTACTCAATACCATGGTCCAAAACCACTTAGAAGCAATACCTTGGACCAAATACCTGGGGTCAACACTTCGGTCAAGATACCTTGGATCAATACCGCGGTTCAAAATACCATGGACCAAAACCAAGTTTTCCAACATGTATGTGCTTTTCCTTGCGTGAAAGTGCGTGTATATGCATACACGCCTTCTGGACTGCTAACCCGCGTGTATACGTGGCTTGGTCAAGGGAAACCTGCGTATACCTCTTTTTCCTTCATTCTGAGAGCCTGAAATGTGATCTGTCATCTGAGTGAGTTGCCATCAAGGACAACACCTATGTCATAGTGCCAAACCTGTGTCATAATGCCAACAGCATCAACAACATAGAGGACCGATGTCGTGGATCAGTGTGATGCTTCTGTTGGGAAGTATTGCTAGAGCACATTCCTCGCTAAGAGGGAGTGTTGATTTTGGGTAGCATCGGATGTGCTCTAGCTCTGAAATTTTGTGGAGAGGCTAGAACACATGAGATCTCCAAGACCCAGAAATTGTTTGGAGAAATTCCACCCAGATGAGGAGTTATTAAAATAATTAATATTTTTAATGGGTTCCTAAGTCTAAACTAAGGAAAATAAAAATATTAATGGGTATTAATAAAGATATGGGTGAAAAGCTTCTAGGAGACGAGGATCAAGTCTGTTTTAATCTTAGTCATTGATTAGTGACTTAATCTCGGTCACTGATTCATCAACAGGAAAAGTATAAGAGAATACTTGAGAATCGTTTGGAGACACACATGGCAAATACTTAGTAACCCGAGGGAAATCGATTCGCAAGGAGAAGGAGTTCGATTTCAGAGGGAGAGTTGCAGGGTGAAAGAAGAGGAGGGCATCAGCAGCAATCAAAGACTAAGGAGGAGGTGACGTAGGGCATTCCAAAGACAGCACAGAGGGAAGAGCAGGGAGACAACACCATTGGAGGCGCAGTCCTCACGCAGCCTGACGCAAAGTGACGCAGAAGTGGGTGAAGGGTCTCCGAGGTGTCAGAACTTCTCCAGGAGGAGGAGAAACTTTGTCTCAGGTGTTTCTCTCATAAGTGTTTCAATTTTTCTGTAGAATCATTCCTTGTAAAGCGATTGTTGTTGAAGATTAATAAATAAACCCTCATCTAATGCACCAGTTTTCCCATTTTGGGTTTTTCCGGGGACAATTGTCCAAAAACAACTTCGATTTATGGTTGGAATTCAAGAAGTTGTCATTACGAGCAGATAGGCTCTAATGCCTCCTTCCTTCTCATAATGTGTCATCTTTGTACATCCTTCAATCCTATCCCAAGTTGTTCTTAAGGGGGGATGTTAGGATATTCTAACACATAGAAAATAATTAAGTATAACTTGGTCTAATGTATAATTAGGTAAAGTGTGTTTCTTTAGTATGTACTTTTTGTAACTTACAATCCGACGGTCACAATATGTTCCAGACATGAAGTGATCTGACGGTTCATTCTCTCCTCGGTATTACCGATACTTGATCCGTAGCTTAACACCCGATTGGTCCATGATCTCTATTTAAAGAGCATGGAGAGTCATTTGTCTAGTGATCGTTTATGAGAGAAGCTTAAGTAAATTTTCTTTCTTTTATTAATAATATTACCTGAAGTGGCCGCGTTGGCTCAAGCCATGGATTGTTTCCCTCTTTGAGGGTTTTAACCATGTCAAGAATACCGGTGCACTGATCTGTGATCTGTTTGTGAGTGGTGTCATTTGGTGTTCAATCTAAGGAACTTACCCTGTAAATTCCTACAACCCTTTGCACAAGCACAATTTTGCACTGCCTAGATCTTTCTCTGAACTGCGTGTCCAACCTGCCACTGACTCTGGAAGTGTGTCACCCAGCCTCTATGATTTCTTCTTCCCACTGGAACTCTGAAATGGCCTCTTGAATCTGCAAATCGAACTTCCTCAAAGAGGCTATTGCACAACATCTATGTGACTATCTCTGCCTCCCTGCAAATTGTTGAAAAATGTAACTTGTGTCGGTTTCATAAATTGTATTTGAGTCACCATGTGTCAAAAAAAAATATATATATATATAGAGAGAGAGAGAGAGAGAAGAAATTGTCTTATTAAAGCATGGGTTTCATGCTTGGACCAATGATTTTTAGCTCAAAGCCTCCATTGTAGGCTTCTAGGGTTTGTGTCAAGAGTCCTTGTCTTTTTCATCATGTAAAAGACCCTTCTTGGGCTTCATCTATCAAGAAAGAAATTTATTTTTATGTAAAACATGTAAAATAGGTCTTTTAGGCCTCCTCCACCAAGTTGGCCTCAAAGAAGGACAAGTCAGCCTCATCAAAGGATTTTGACCTCATGGAAGTAGTATAAATAGAAGCAACTCAACCTCATTTGGAACACACTCATTCAAGTTCGATTTGCAGTAGATGGAAGCAGAAAACGGGTGAGAATTTCAAGGAGGAAGAAAACCTAGTGAAGGAGAAGGAAGTCTTTGTCAAGCAATAGAAGTTGAAATTTCTCTCTCTACTACCACATGTGCGAAGTTTTTGAAGTAATTGGGCCGAAATTTTGTCTTTGATGTAGTATTGTTGCAGTTGATCTTTAGAGTCTGGAAGCACAGTTTGAGGGCTGACTTGATCGAGTGAGAAGTCTTTTGTCAGGTCTAAGGTCTTGGTCTATCTCAATTTGCTTAGTGGAAGAGTTTGACTCGGTTTTCCCCTAGAGAGGGGTTTTAGCCTTGACTGAGTGCCTACATCTAGTGTCGTTGATCTTCATGTCTAGATTTGATGATTGCTTGATAAAAAGAAGATAAAGGAAGAACATAAAGAAAGTTAATAAGAATATAAGAATATCACAAGTAATTATCAACATAGAGAATCTTTTTGCCCTTTTTATTTTCTAAAATGGAGAGCTAAGGTGAAGGAGGAAAGAAAAAGGCAACTTGAAGGTCTATTGAAAGTAGGGTTAAGGAGGAAGGAACAAAAGAAGGATCATATAAGAAAAGGAAGGTCTACTATCTATATCAAGAAAAGAAGACATGACAATGAAGTCTGAAAAAAAGCTAGAAGGAGCCTCCAACTACAGCGCATGGAAGAAGAGGACAAATCTTATTCACGCTAAGCATAAAGTTTGAATCTTGTTCAAGGAAAACTTAGGAAACCTACAGATGATGTAGGAAAGGAGAAATTCAGGGAAACCAACATCGTGGACATGAATCCAATAGTAGATGGAGTTAAGGGAAATCTAATCCCATACATATCCAATATAGATTCCACACAAGAAATGTATGAATCCCTCTCCAAGTTATTTACCATCAAGAACATTGGTCAAATAGCTAGTCTCAATAATGGACTAAGAACAATAAAGATGAAAAAATATGATATTGTATCATCCTACTTTGCAAGGATCTCTAGAATAAGAGATGAACTCCATGTGAAAATTCCTAAACCCAGAATCCCTACTGCAGCAACTGATGTAATTTCTCCTACTTGTTGAACCATACAAGTTATTTATTGTGTTCTACAGTAAATATTAAAGTAAATACAACTGCAGCATTCACTATTTTAAAATAATATGCTGAAACAAGAAACTAAACAAGAAAAAGATACAACACAATGATAGTGATTTTTGGACAAATGTCCCCGGAAAAACCCAATGCGAGAAAACCGGTGCAACGGATGATGGTTTCTTTATTATTCTTCAGCAAAAATCTCATGTACAAGATATAACCAGCAGAATAGAAGAGGATTCTCTGCGAGAAATTTTACAAAAACTTCTTGATGAGTTTGCGATCCAAGGGAGGACTTGTTTCCCCCCTCTGCGTCTCACTGTTCCAGCCCCTGCGTGAGAACTATGCTATCTCAGCGTCACACTACCTTTACGCCATCCTCTGGGTCACAGCCTCTGCGCTGTCCTCCTTCTGCTCTATGTCTTTTGTTCCTAACCTCCAAACTAATCCTAATACCCTCTCTCTCTTCTTCTTACCTGCAAATCTCCCTCTGATTAAATTTTCTCTTGTCGAACTTCGACCAATGAAAAAATTGATCTTACACGGGCAACTAAGTATCTGCCTCTGGTGTAGTTTCCAAATGCCCCTCGATGTCCTTCTTAAGATCTTCCAATTGAGAACCAATAGCCCAGATTAGATTCTAATCAATGGCTCATATCATATGGACTCGATCTTCGTCTTCTTCTAGAAGTTACACCCACAGTTTAGATTAATACCCATTAATTATTTTAATTTCTTAAGTTTAGACTTAGGGTCCCATTAAAAATAATTAATTATTTTAATAAAATTGTCTCTGGGTGGAATTTCCCAAAACAATTTCTAGGTATTGTGAAATACATATGTCTAAGTATCCCTGCAAAATTTGAGACTTAGAGCACATCTGATGCTACCAAAAATCAACACTCCCTCTTAGCGAGGAATGTGCTCTAGCAATGCGACCTGCCAAAGCATCACCCTGTTCTGTAACATCTCCCTTGTGCGTTGTTGATGTCTAACATCACTCTGCCCACCAACTACTGCACAAATGTTGCATTTGTATTGTTGTTGATCCTGCCACTGCCAACACTGCATCTGTACTACAACTCTTTCATTCCCTACCACGGTAACTGAGAAATTCCTGTTACTGTTACTGAAATAGATTCTCTACCATACCCATCTGCAAAACGAATTTTTTAGAGCAAGTAGTGCACATTTCTAGCCAGGTTGTGCAAATTGTCAGGGAAGTACGAGTTTGCCACAGAGGGCCAGATCGAGTTGTTGTGGGAGGAAAGGATTTTCCCAATGTATTTCCAGTTGAGATAAATTGTCGAGGCTAAGCCTGAAAGGCTAACAATTGTAATTATCTATTTTGTTGGATAATAAGAAAACCCTCATCTGTTGCATTGGTTTCCCCTCTGGGGTGTTTCTAGGGACAATTATCCAAAAACAACGGTGTTATATTTTTGTGTGTGTGCATCTATTTCTCAGTTCCAGTTTTATAATTTTGCAATGTTTTTTATGGTGAAGAATGCATCAACGATTTAATCGGTATTTGTCATAAATAATTAACAAAAGACAAATAAACTACTAACAGTTAGAAGATTAAACTCTATTTGTTGCATTCAAGGAATTTTCACACACATCAAAGGCAATAAATTTAAGCGCTAAATTCAACAAATGGACAATGCAAGGTGTCCAAAATACTTATGTATATTTAGCTTCCACAATCATGCAAGCAACCTTGCAAACAGGTGTTGGCATTATGGATCTGGTATGATTATATGTTTCAGATGTTGTACTTGATGGCAACACCCATGGCATGGCTCTCATTTTTGATAAAAAATAAAGAAGTACGCAGGAAAACAGTTCAGGAGGTGCGTACCCGCAGCCATACCGTGCAGGGACCGCGTCCAAATACGCGGGTCACCCATTCATGGGGTGCGTACCCCAGTGCACACATTCCAAGGCTGTTAAGCGCCCACCCGTGGGGTTTCTCAGTGGTATTTAGCCAACAGTATTGGGTTATCATGGTTTTGGCCCGCGGTATTGATTATTTTATTATTATTATTGAGCCCCATGATCCTTGATTTGAGGAAGAGCTAGCCTATATAAAGCAAAGGAGATCATTTGGCTTGTGCATCTTTTTTGTCTTTGAATATCTTAAGATCTGATCTATTGGGTTCTCGGTTCTTAAAAGATTGATTTATAAAGGAGAAGTTAGAGGCGAATCGGCGAAGGAAGATCTCTTGAGCACAAGTTCAGATCTGAGCATCTGAGGTCATTTCAGCCCTAGTTCAAGGTACGCAGAGGCGCCGAAGGTTCTGTGCGTGGGTACGCAGAGGCGCCGAAGGTTCTGTGTGTGGGTACGCAGAGGCGCCGAAGGTTCTGTGCGTGGGTACGCAGAAGCGGCGAAGGCTCAGTGCGTAGGTACGCAGGGCGACAGTGGTTCAGGTGCGTACTTTCTGCAGCAGCACGCGGCGCGATTATTCTTTTGGGTGCGTACCTGCTGGAAAGTACGCGGCGCGATAGTGTCATTGGGTGCGTACTGTACGCAGTTCAGTGAAAGGAGCAGTGCGTGGCCATGCAGTCCAGCAAGAAGGAGAACTGCGGGTATACGAAGAGAGGCAGAAGGTGAACTGCGTAGCAACGCAGGCCAGTAAAAGGAAAACCGCGTATCTGTGTTAAGATCTTATGTTGATTGGATTTTTCTGTTGAAAAGGTGTTCTGGGTTCTGTTCTGTTATTGTTGATCTGGTTATTACAGCTAACTGTATAATTTACATGTACTTGATGATCATTTGATGTATATGGATCCAGTTTGAAAATTTATGAAAAGTGGTCCTTGAAAAGAAGTAGGGGGTTGTAGCTCCCTTTCAGGAGAGACTGGAAAACGAGAGAGACTTGTAGCTCTCAGCAGGTTGCAGCCTGCGTACTGGTAAAGGACTGCACCAGTACAAGACCATTGTAAAAGGAGTTTCTAATTTGAAAGAAGATAGAGACATATTGCAGCAGGTGGTTTTCACCCACATTGGGTTTCCACCTTATATCTGGTGTTCTTTGATGTGATTGTCTGATTTTCTTGTTCATGCTCATTATTTATGGTATTAGTATCCAAAAATAATTCCAAGTATAAATAAGAAAGTTTTGGTAAAAGAATTAGATAATGCTGATTCACCCCCCCCTCTCAGTATTATTGTCAACAATTGGTATCAGCGCAGGTCCTTCAGAGAAGCTTGATCGCTTGAAGGTAGATCGTTCATCACGAGCAACTACGAGAGAGAAGCATCAATCAGGCCACCGGTGTTTGATGGGACAAACTTCAATTATTGGAAGGTAAGGGTTACTGCCTATCTTCAATCTCTT
>APFE031542482.1:40027-75971 GCA_000404065.3 Pinus taeda | reverse complement strand
TTAATTGGGAAATAGTTGGGCCACAGGCACTAGGAGTTAAACAATAGGTAAAACCCATGAAATCCACCCATAATTAACGAAATTTTTTTGAATTGTTTTAACACACATACACTGGTTGGGTATTGACTAACTCGCGTGTACACAGTTTTGTCTCAGAGAAAAGTAGCGTATAGGGAATAAAACATTGTTTTTAAAATATTTGGACCAAGTCTAGAAGGAGGGGTTGCCTTAGGCCATAAACCAAGCATCACCAGTCCCAAGGGTGGTAAATGGAGCTATAACAATAATATTCCATAAAAAAGGTTTTTCAATCACATATAACCGTTTTAATTGATAGAACTATCGAGCAGATAAATCTGTCTTGTGGAACCACCAAAAACTTTCATTGCATCTCACTATGTGATACTATGGGCTCTATTGCAAACATGACAATATATGTTTTATAGTACACTTTCAAACTATAAATATTCAACATGAAAAATATTGTTGCCTACTTCTTTCAATTGGCTCACCCTTTTTGCAGTCGACTATTTTAGCCCAACTTATTGATAGGTTATATTCTTGTCCACTAGTTGTTGAATCCACTTTGTGAAGATGATCAGAAATTTTGTAAAAAATGTATTCTGGAACTCAGTGAGAACGTATTTTTGCAAACAATATTCAGTGCTAATTCTTAAATCCTTGTTCTCACTCACCAAAAAATTATAATGCTTCTTCTAAAACCACCTAGTTATTTTTACCTTCATTAGATTCCATGGCTCCCACATTCTTCATACCTAATAATCCCATCATACAATGATCTTGGTCCTTGCAAAGGATCCAATTATTGGTGCGAGATTAATTAGACTTGGGTTGACATGTACTCTCGACCGATAAAACCCTCTCCAACACTCACCATTTTGGAATCACCAATGAAGTGGATGAAGTCTCACTCAAGGTGCCTATGGGGGACTAATAGAACCAAGCATTTATAGTCACATGGGAGAATTTTATATACTTTCTTGGGTTTATAAACGGTTTCACTATACTCACAACATGTTCATCATAGGGTTCTGAAAGGTGTGATTAATTCATATGCTATAAAATACTTTATGAAAAAATAAGTCTAACAAAATGCTTTATCAAAAGACAAAGAAACAAAGCCAATTCATAACTCATATATCAGGATCAAATAACACTATAAGCAAACATAAAGAATACCCTAGCCAAAATTTCCATTACTTCTCCAAAAAGATGCATGATACACTACAAAAGTGTACTCCGCAAAGTGACTGACAAGCCTAACATTCTTGATAAGATAAGACAACATGGAAAATTTTAGGGGCAAATTTTCGCCCTTCGGTGAAATTAAGGGGTTAAATATTTTTATTGGGTGAATATTTTGTATTACAATACATTGTTACAAATCCCCTCAAATTTATTTTATAAAAAAATTAGGTATGGATGTTAGCCCACCTTATTTTAAGAGAGAGAGACTAAAAAAAGTAAATTTAGCCATTGAAATTAGGAGTTACAACCTTCCATTCAGCCTAATTTTCAATAATAGGTGTTTATGATAGTTATTTCATCCTCCACATTCAGTGTAAAAAAGGTTTTTTTTCTTTCATATTCCAAGTTTACATCTGTTTAGCCATAATCATATAAAGAATAATGGAAAACATTTTTTTATATTTACTCCATAAGTCACCTTATAGTCACGTGTAAATAAATAAAAATATAAATAAAGTGGAGTATGGTAAATAAATAAAACCTCTTTTTATATTTACTCCATAACCCTCTTTCTATTTAAGAAGGCTGAAAAAAGAGGTTTTATTTAAGTGAATCCTATGGGCCAAATAGCATATTTATAAAAGAGATAAAACAATTTTTTATATTTACTTTAGAAGTCACATTATATTTAAGAACACTCGAAAAATGTGTTATATTTAGGTGAAGGCTATGGGCCAAATACTATGGACCAAATACCATGGGCCAAATTATTATTAATACCATGCAAAAAAGACATTATTAACCCATTATTAACCCTCATATTAGTATTAATAAGAAAAAATATGGCACATGGTATTAGCCCATGGTATTCGCATGGAATGTAGGCTATTTAAAGGGGCAAATTAAACCAACATAGATCTATCTTTACTCTGAATCTACTAAGCCCCGGGAGGGATCAAACATCGTGATATGCAAACCAGCATAGAGTGAAAAAAATATTTGATCCTCGGGCTTGGTAGATAAAGGGTAAAAATGGATCTTGTAATTTAATGTCACTTAAACATTATAATTTGGTTAAAATAAAAAAAATAAAATAAAAACCAATTATTAATTTATTAACTTTTATAAATTACTAATAGTATTTTTTGAGCTCCAAGTTTATCATAACCCATCATATTGACCCATGGTAATATCATGGTATTCATGTGAGCATAGACTATTTAAAGGGGAAATTCTAGCAGCTTAGATCCATCTTAATTACAGGTCTACCAAGTGAGATTTCATCCCTCCAAGAGTGGCAGGAGTGGAGTTAAGATTGATATAGGTAGGTTTTTATGATAATGAAGATATTACATAGACTTAGGAAATTATATTATAAAAAACATCTTAATGTGAATGTTTAAAGCTACATTTAGTCACTTAACATAATTTAGTAAAAAATACCAATATATCCATTAATATTGGTTTTTCTGATTAAACAAAAAATAAAATAAAATCAAAACAGTGAAATCTTATCACTCTTTCAGCATCACCCTCATAGAAGAGAGATAGTCAGTGCCTAGATTTCCCACCATTTTTCAAAAGTTCTCAATATGATGTCTTCATAAAAAGTTAAGGTACTGATGTTGGATTAGTTGTTTGAAAAATATGCTAGTTTGTACAACCTTTCATCTTCTATGTTATTCTTAATTTGTTGTAATGATCTATAGGGGTTGGGCGAATGCTTGAAAAATATGCTAGTTTGTACAACCTTTCATCTTCTCTATTTTTCTTAATTTGTCATAATGATCTATAGGGTTGGTCCAGTGCACCATATGGGGATGGGCTAGTGCACCATATTGTCCTAAAAGGCAGAGATTGTGCACCAAAAAGGAAATTAATCCACATGTTATAATGTTTTTAAAAAATACGAGACATATGAAGGTAGTGAATTATGCTAATAAGCAATTTAGATTGGGAGAGACATAATTAAATTTTATTATTTAATTGAATAATTCAATTAGAAGAAAAATAAATCTATAGTATAGATTAATATATTGATGGAAAGCTTTCGATAATCATCAGTTCTTTCCATTAGATCCCTTCAGACTTGGGATCCTACTACTTCTTATATTATTAGTTGGGGCCTTTCTACTTGTTGGCATGTTGGTAAACATAATGTTTTTTTTTTATCTGGCAGTTAGAGTCTATGGAATAAGAAAGAAATTTGATAGCTTGACAAAAGTGGTAGCTTTACAAAAGTGGTAGAGAAAATATTAATCTCTCCTACCTTGTCAGAACTGGTGGTCAAGATCAACAACTACAATAACTTTTTTGTGGAATATTACCGAAACTAATACAAAGATATGAAAGTGTGTACAGTGAGAACCTTGACAAACATGGCCACTGAAACTTGCAACATTTTTGTAGGAAGAGAAAATTATGTTTCTATTTTCCAAACATGTATTTTAGTATATTACAATTTAATGAATATGTTTTTCTATTATCATATATGGTTTCATACTTTAACAAAACATTCACCAAGACTTCACTTTTTATTATTCAGTGAATGACTTGCCAAGATCTTACAAGATTTTATAATTTAGTAGTAGATTCACCTTGACTTTACAAGATAATATAATCCGGCGAGAGATTCGCCAAAAAAATTATATATACATATTATATTACTAATAAAATTGCCTCCCATTTTTCCTATGTATCATGGGATTCGCCCATTTATTATACATATAAATTTATGGTGATTCCTAAAATTTTCCCTGGAAGACAATTATAGACTTTAGTGCAATAGAGTATTAACTATCTCTATCTGTGTAAAAAATTAGACACGAGACTGACATAGAGACTCAAGCATTAAACATTTAGACACCTAACCATTTCGAGCCAATGAAAGAAAAGGAACAATAGATATCGAGCTTACTAAAATCATCCCCACATGAACTCATTGACAGAGTGACTAGCTAAATTGAACTCCACTGACCTCAAGTGCCTTCCTCTCAAACCCCTACACTGAAGAAATATTATCCTTATATATATATATATATATATATTATATATATTATATTATATATATATATAATATATATAATGTTGTTTTTCATCATAATTCACTCAAATTTCCTTGAACTTGTCGAGTCTCCCATGTTGGCCTAACTACCTAAAATTTTCTGACAACACTGTCTAGTTGTCCCATTCACCTTGCTTGATAACTAATTCATACTTGAAATATCCCCTAACAATTACTTCTCCACTTACCAACATTCCCTCTTCAATAAATTTATTTCAACATCATCTCACCATTGCAATTCTTTTCACTTATTCATAACACCTTTGGATCCTAATTTAGTGATTTGATTCTACATGCATACTTATCCATCACGGTCTTTGTTTGCTACATCTGATATTCATCCTACTTAGAAACATTTCAAAACGATCAAAATTTTCCTCCATGGCCCTAACGGTGACCATTAACTTTCGAATCTTGGATTAGTTTGGTATTTTCTTTAAAAATGAATTAGGGAGTAGATATTATGCTAGCTCTTGGGGTAAAAGTTTTCAAGTCAAGTAATTTTTAGGATAAGTGGTGGGGGGAATGGGCATGAAGATAATGGTTTGTGTGGGTCTTGTCTTTGTAAAATTGATGGATTTATCCAATTCAATTTCCACGCAAAATTGAATGTTGAGAGAAATGCTATTAGAATGGGAGAGAGGTATTGAGAGTAGGTAGGCCATGTTTCCAGATGATAAAATTGTCATGTACAAACTGATATCAAAAATTTGTCTATTGATGCTAAGTGTAATAACCATGTCTATATGTTGAGAACTCTAGGGCATCTATAGTTAGATGATTTATATACTTCCATAATTTCTTGTGAGTTTCTTTTCACTTCTTCATTATGATCTTCTTATTGTGCTATTTGCATCAAGACAATTACCAATTCACGGACAATAAAGAGACAGGACAAACAGTATGTAGGCTATCATCCAGGGCCAAAACCTCTCACTCTTTGAGAGGAAAACCAAAACGAATTTTTCATATCAAACCTTCAATTGATGAATACCAAGACCATGACAAATACCCTTGACACTAGAGCCCTTCCAATACCAAGTCACAAGCTTCCTATTTACTCTTAGATCAACGCTTCTCTTCTTCTTCTTCTTCTTCTTCTTCTTCTTCCCGACTTCCTTCAGAATTTCGACCTCTTCTTGTAGGTCTACAAACCTTTTCTTCATAAAAGAAATCCTAGATCAACCTTTTGATCCTTCAATGGTCTCCTTTTGGAGTGAGACTTCTTTCTCTTCTACTTGGCTTCCTTCACTGAAGTCTTCACCCAGTCTAAATCACCCATATATGACTACAACTTTAGACCTCCTTCAAATTTGTAATCTTCAGACATGTGAGGATGGATTAGCTAAAAAACAGTCCCATAATCATCTAACATCCTTAGCTATCATTTCTTCTTCCTTCCTTGATGTTAAGGCTCCTTCTAGAATGAATTTCAGACTTGATTATCTCATATTTGTTTGACTGAATTGTTGTCCTCCAAATAGAGTTGAGCACTACTATATATAGTTTTTTTTCCATGACTATTAGGCCGACATGATCACTGGAGTAGGACGACTTTATCTTTCTATAATTTTCCCTTTCATTGTAGGACGACTTGAGTGTGGACTAGTGACAGGGTCTTGGAGAAAGAATGACAAAAACAAATTTAATTCTACAATGTGTAACATGCCTTCAGTACATGCCAACAAACCTTTAGACTTTTATGACTAGATGAAAAAATCCGTCAAGGCTCTCAATGGGAGCCTTAACTAAAAATAAAATCTCTTTCTCATGAAACTCATGATTTAAGCATTATAATAATTTTATTTTTCGTCTTTTAATATTTTACATAAAATCATAATTACATGTCAATATGAATACCGAACATATTTACACTCTTCAACACTCCCTTTTAACTAGGGAGGTATTCATAATGGTACTTTGTCATCCTTACTCTAAAGAATTTGTCATAACAAAAATCAGATTGGTAACCTATCTATATATCATAATATCAACCAAAATTGTCACATAGGAATGCCTTCACTAACAAATCTATCTCTCCACAGGATCTGAGCTCAATGCCGGCGAGAGCAATGATTCATAAACACCCTTATCATTTCTCTCTTGGAACATAACCCACCTCGGTTCTTAGGTTGTTTTCCACTAGGCATATTCTTATCTTGGATTCCAAATTCAAAATTCTTATCTTGGATTCCCAATCCTCCAAGAATGGCTACTCTTATGTTGGATTCCCTATCTCATTCTCAAAGAGCATTAGATTCTAGATGATTACAAAATCATCCATTCTGTCTTCCCATGTGAGGACCATAATGATGTGTCTACCTCTCTCTCTATTAATTATGGAGTATATATATATTTCAATAAAGGAAGATGCACATTCCTAGAGAAGAAATGTACATAAGCTCCATCTTGCTTACGAATCTTCCAAGTTTATTCCAAGTAATAAATGTGTTTCTAGGCTCCCTCTAAATGTGGGACCTACAACAGCTCCTCAGGTGGAGATGAAAAGACAACCAACTTCTTGAAGAGCTCATTCCTTCAATGTGATGGATTTCTTATTTATTATGGAGTCTTCATCTCTTGGGATTTCTTGATAAGGAATAAACCATCCATCACTTTCATCCCTGAGTCAGTCATTTCATTATTCATTTCATGAGAAAGTGATCCATCCGTCTACATCTCGCCTTTCTTCATGTCATTATGTTTTCTTCATACTATCTTCTTTGGAAGGATATTACATACTTCTACATGGTTCTCTTGGCAGACATTCATAATTCTTTCCTTGGCAGCCTTGCATAAGCTCATCCACATATTTGTTCAAAAATAAAGAAATGAACACTAAATACATTACCTTTGTGATGGTATTTCATCATAAAATATTCTAGTTTGCATCAACATCCTGCATATATATTGACACATATCCCAAAGATATATATTTTCAAGGATCTCTTTCTTTATGAGTCTGCATCAAAGTCTTCATATCTTCCAATGAGATATCCTAGTCAAATCTTTTTGATCCTTCAGATGTTGATTTACTTTATCATTTTTTCATTTTCCATGATCTATTCCTTCCTTTCTTCACACATTTAATTCCCAAGAGCTTCTAATAAGAGTTCCTCAATTATAGTCAACCAGCTCATACTTCACATGAGGACATATTATGTTGATTTCATATAGCGAACATGTGACCCATGCATTCCTACATCCCTTTGAGCGAGGATATCATTTATTTTTATCATCCTATTAAGATATATTATTGGTTCATGATATATGCAACAATATGACATGACTCGCACAAAAACAAATGTAACCACACATACCTCATTTTTCTATTGGGTCATCGAGACTCCATGAAAAAAATTCTTATGAAAGAGCTTCAACCCCTCGATCTGCTTCACTTTTATATCATCATAGCATTATCTCATTCATTCCACAAGTTCAAATTCTTGATGAAACACTCGCTTCCCCTTGTGCTCGGTGAACCTTTCAATGAAGATCCCATTAGAGTATCTTGAGGATATTAAATATCTTATTCTGTAGATGTCACCCTTTTGATTGATGTATGATGAGCCTTGTCTTATACGACTTCTTTCTTAATCCCATAAGTGTCGTTTGAGATTTCAATGAGTTTTACAAGAGCTATATCCTTCATAGTTGACTGCCATAGATTTTGTTCCTCCTTCATATTATCTATGATGATGTGATGAGCTCTTACTTCTAATGCTTCTACCATCATGTAATATTCTAATATGACTTATCCTATCTTATTTCCAATGATTCTTATCTAGATAGCAATAATTTACAGAACTGAAGAGTACCTTAGTGGAGGATATTATCTTGTTGATAGTAGGGATCTCTTAATTCCTCCTTCTTAAGCTTCTTCATCTCAGGGTCTTCCATTTCTTCAATAATATGGGCTTCTCCGTAATTTCTTGTGTTATTTCCCTTCTTAAGTTTAGTACAATATCTTCTATAGTTCCCATATTTGTGGCATCCATAGCATTGAATCTTAGCCATTTTCTCCTTTTTCTAAGGACAAAATTTACCAAACTTTCCTTTTCTCTTTGTGATAACAACATATGATTGATTTTTCTCATTTTATCCTACATTAGTTTTTTCCTTTATCCTGGTTTCTTGAATATTGCATAATAACCATAGATCATGGAAAGGAGTGAATTATTTCTTCCCATAAAGACTTGAAGTGAAGTTGCCCCATTCCTCCAGTAGTGCATTTAATACTATAATGGTCATTTCCTTGTCAGACATTATTTCACTGAGATCTTGAAGTTGATCTCTTATTTGTGAAATCCTCATGAAATATGAGGCCATTTTTTATTCCTTTGAAATATTCAATTTGTAGATTTATCTCCTTATAAATATGACTTCTCCTGCAGTACTTATGTAAAACAGCTCTACCAATTTTTTATATATATCTTTTGAAGTGCTTCATTTTGGTACATGTTGGATGAGGGGTCCTTAATGGATTCTATGAGAATA
Organism: Pinus taeda; assembly: GCA_000404065.3. Taxonomy (NCBI): domain Eukaryota; kingdom Viridiplantae; phylum Streptophyta; class Pinopsida; order Pinales; family Pinaceae; genus Pinus; species Pinus taeda. Next base: position 67,201 of record APFE031542482.1, on the reverse strand, counting down.
CTCTAGGCCATCACTGCCCCTCTCATGTATGTAGCAAAGGATTGGGAACATTATTTAGGAGGTTGGGTTATTTATCCCTTAATGTGCCTGATGACTTCATTCTCAATAAGATTTAGATCAGTTCTTTTCTTCCATGCAAGAAAATTTTAAGCCCCAACTAATTTGTTTCTCTCCTCGTAAAAACTACATTATGATAGATTTATATGAAGTCATAAATATACTTAGTTGAGTAGATGTTTCTTTCTCCATTTGCTTCCTCCTTTAACTCGACAGTGATATAGATAGCAGAAGACTACTTCTTGATAGACTTTCTACAAGAGTATTCCTTGATCCACTTTGGAGAGAGAACACTTCGATGGATTTATTCAAAGCTAAAAGCTTTGCTTTAATGACAGAGAGATTCCTTCCAAAACCAATTCAAAGATGATGACAATTTTATTTGATCTAGCCTTCTTAGGTCTTTTGAAAAAGCTTCCACTCCTTAGATTATGGTTGAGAGATGAGCTCGGAAATTGTTCTAGGGTTTTTGGTATTTTTTTTCTTCCTCATTGATAACTATCCCAAGACTTTTTCTGAAGTAGACTTCCTTGATCTATGTTATGAGGTATATCTTGAAATTGTGCTTTGATATCCTTCGAAAAACTTTGATGCCTCTGTTTGATTAGATGCCTCTTCTCAACTTTTTCACCTTAGATCTGATACCATGTTGAGAAACTTAGGGCATCAACAATTAGGTGATTTCTCTACTTTGATAATTTCCTGAGAGAGTCCTTTCACTTCTTGGTTATGACATTCTATTTCTTATGTTGTTATTATGTTATTTTCATAAATACAATTATAAAGTCATGAATAATAAAAAGACAAGAGACACAATATATAGGTTGTTAGCCATGGGGAAAACCTCTCAGTCTCTATTAGGAAAACGCAAACAAATTCTTCTTATAGAACCTTAAATGTATGAATACGAAGACCATGACAAAGACCCATGAAACTAGAGCCCTTCCCAGACCAAATCAGACAACTCCTCCTTACCTTAGCTAAAAGCTCTACTTCTTCTTCTTCTTCTTCTTGGATTCCTTTGGAATTTTGGCCCCTTCTTGTAGGTTTGCAACATTTTGATTCAAAACAGAAACCCTAGATCAATTGTTTGATCCTTGAATGGTCTACTTTTGGAGGGATATTTCTTTCTCTTCTACTCGGCTTCCTTCAGTGAAGTCTTCACCCAATCTAGATGACCCTTGTATTATTGCAACCTTTAGCATGATTTAGATATGTAATATTCACAAGTGTGAGGGTAGATTAGCCCACAAAATTCCCACAATTATGTCACTTCTTTTGCTATCCTGTCTTCTTCCCTCATTGATGTTAAGGCTCCTTCTAGGATGAATTTCACAATTGACTATCCCATAATTTCTTTACCAATTTTTTTTCCTCCAAATGAGGTCAACCACTGCTATATATAGTTGTTTGTCCATGAATATTAGGCTAACATGATCACTGGAGTAGGCAGAATTTATCTTTCTAGAGTTTTCCCTTTCATTATAGGCTGAATTGAGTGAGGACTGGTGACAAGGTCTTGGAGGGTTACATACAAAAACAAAATTGAATTTTACAATGTGTACCATGCCTTGAATACATGACAATGACTTTATATACTTTTATGACTAGATGAAAAAAATCCCTAAATGCTCTGAATGGGAGACTTAACTAAAAGTAAAATCACTTTCTCATGAAACCCATTAGTCAAGCACCAAAATAATTTTATTTTCTTTCTTTACATATTTTAAATAAAATCATAATTACATGTGATCTTGAAGACCGAACCTAGTTACAGTTTTCAACACTGTAATCCATTTCGTGATTTTTATTATGAATTGTAATTCATGTAATTAATTATGGAAATTTAAACACAATGAATCACTAAGAGGAGTGGGCATGGATATAGGGTTTTGAGGAGGAGTTGCATAGAAAGTTGACAAGTCAAGGCTATCCATTAACGGCCACCAACACTATGATTGAATTTTAATGACATGCACAGTAGGAAGGGAGATTGCGTACGAGATTCCTAAATGGATGAGAAGCCCATGACCCCATTATCATACGTCATTGGTTGCATTGTGCAGACAAAATGCAAGGGCCTTGCGAAGGGGTCGGTGGGAGAAAACATTCAATAAATAATGGATAATGATTAGGGTGTTTTTCACACAACAACATAGAGAGAGTGCACTACAAACTATGGAAAAGAGAAGCAATACCCTACTAAATAAACGTCAATTGCTTGAGTAGGAAATCCGAAATAGAGTTGTGGGTTTTGGGTTCTTGTATGTTGGGATACACATACAAGGGTTTACCATTAAATCTTAGAGAGTGAAGGAAAACCATTGGACGAGGTTGATGCTAGACTGGAGGCACAAGGTGCATCATAGTCAAAGGAAGAAATAGATAGATATGTAGAGTTTTTTGGAGCCCTGTTAGGTTGAGAAAGTATAACTTATGTGTTTTTTGGATCCCTAGTTTGCAATGGATACACTCTATTTGTTTTCTGATGACTAAAGGAACATTGTAGTGCAATTGGCCTATAGTTGGGTGGAGGGTGGAAGCCCTCCCTTGGTTGCGAGTCATTAAGATTATCATACCAGTATAACGTATATCCACCTATATATGAAAATGTTACATTGTCAATGGAATTCATGTTGTTATGTGTTATAACAATGTGTCTATCGACATTTTTTGGCACGGGGATAATGTTATATTTTGTTTTTAATAATCAGACAAATGTGTGTTATTCTCATGGTGAAGCGAAATGCATATCCCAAATATTGGCGATGTATCTTTATGTTACAATTCATTGGTATAGTCTTTTATGCATGCCTATTAGGCTCAACTAAGTTATATTGTAAATGATTTCACGGTTTTCTAATGATCATGGACATTTGCGTAGTTTGATCTATCGACTTATTCTATGTTGCATTGCATATTTCTTCATCTATTTCTAATGGGGTTGGGGTGTTATATTTCAATGACACATGTATTGGTGGTATAACATTATTGGTAGTCCTCCACACCCCTCTCTAGGTATGGATAGATGGTCTTAAACCACAATCCCCATAACACGTGAAGATAATAATAGGGAGATATGGAGGTTTTGTCTCTCTGCGGATGCTATTAACTCCTAAGTCTACTCATTGTGGAAAGCAACCCTCGCTACCTTGCTCAACCATAAGATACATGGATGTGGATGCACATTTCAGCTTAGCACCTCACCTCACCATCTCATGCCTTCTATAACATAGGTATATTGGTTACATTGGCCATTTCTTGTATTTTTTTATGTAGTTTTTCTTTTGGATGTTTTAATTTTTGTTTGCAAGAGCTAATATTTTCCCTTGCATGTACTTCGCCCATCAATTTGTTTATCAAATACATTTTCATGCCTTGTCCCCTCCATTTGAATCTTATATGCTTGAGTAAATTGAGGGTTAATTTTTTCCCAAAAGTTCAATGGATCTCATTTACCATTTAGGATGCTCATCTCGGAAGAAGCCAATGTCATTGAGGTCATCATGGAAGTCATGCGAAACCATGGATTGGCGTTAAGCAAAATGCATAAGAACAAAATAAATATTACTAAACCAAACGAGATGGAGAAAAATTTTCTCCGAGATGAAGAGATTCAGGAGGATGTGAGAGATTGGGTTTCAGATACAACAAATATCTACGTCAATCATATGATATATGTTCATAGTGTCAGCCTCTACTAGCATATGAAGCCAACGTGTGTAAGGTGCTTTTGGAGAGAAGTGAAGTTGAATAAGAAATATTCATACGTGTTGATGTCATCTAGCTATAGATAAGGAAATTAAATAACAAAGTGTCTCTCTAGTTGAGAATATTGTTGACGTGGTATTCCCAACCTTAGTAGAGGACAATGAGAATCCATAAGAAATACCTAGGGACTCTCCTTCATATATGTTTAGGTTGATAATATTTGTTTATCTTAACTAGAAAAAATATGTTTCTCATGTTAATTATAGGTATAGATTATACAGTAACTTTACATTAGAATTTTTTTGATATATTATTTCATTACCATATCAATACAGTAATATGGACAAAAACTCTATGCTTGTGGTATGTTATTGTTGTGGTTTTCCTAATGATTGGCCAATAGTCACAAGTACCTTTTTTAATAGTTAATATGAAATTTTTGCTTATATTACACAGAGAACTAACATAAAGAACAAAAACTAAATTATTAAAATAAGATCACCTAATTCACAGTGAAACCCGGTATTGGAGATTTCAAATCATAAAAAGACTAGGTTTAATAGAATTTATAGTATTTGTGATATTAAAAAGGCTGAAAATGAATAAATTTAGTTAAATCTATGTTAAATGTCAATTTGAAAATATTGATGATGCCTTGTTGATCTTTTTTCTCCTCTCTCTGGTTTTGCTTCCTTGCTTTTTATATTTGTAATTTATATTACTTTAACTTATATTATGCCGAATATTAAATATAATATCCACTCAAAATGTTAAATAATTTGAAAATATTTTACATAATTTATATCTCAAAACATATAGCACAACTTCTTTTTTCAGTAACCAAATTACAATTAATAATTTTTAAAATTTGAAAATTTAATATTCATAATAAATACTCATAAATAGAAATATGATTATTTTAATTATGAATTATAAGCAAATTAATATGGATGGACATTTCTAAGTTTTAGGGAAAAACGAAAATGGTATTCATCCATTAAAGTCGGCCAATAATTCACCTCACGGTTAACTACTTAATGTATTAATAGAAAGAATTATAACTCAATATAAGCAACCAAGAGAAAAAAGTGTGTTAATAGAAAGAATTGTATCTCAAAATACGCATGCAACAGACAAAAGGGGATTTCTGAGGTAACACTCAATTTTTAAGCAACATTCATTTACCGAATCTCTCATCATTGCCAATAATGGAAGATTTTATGAATATTCCTACTGATCTCCAACGGCAAGTGTTGTTGCGCGCTCCTTACATATCACACTATGAGTTGAAGGATGTGTGCAGAAGTTGGAAGGAAATGATGTGTAGTCCCCGGTTCTATGAGGACAGAAAGACCTATGGCACGAGCCAACATTTGATATGTCTTATTCAAGACGTTCCCAGTCTCTTTGTTTATGGAATAACAGTATACGACCCTGTGGAGAAGACGTGGGAAAGGACAAGCTTCTCATTCGTGTTTGGAGGATGTTATATCGAAATTGAGATGAGGGTGAGGTTGGACGTTGTTGTCTTCATTTATGATTTTGTGTCCAAAAGATGGCGCCGAGGCGCCAACATACCCACTAGTCGTGTCACAGGAGTTGGATCCAAAGCTGATGCCCTTGGCATGCCATACAACTCCAAAATGCATGTTCCTATGCTACATGATCTGGATCCAAAGCTAATGCCCTTGGCATGCCATACAAATCCAAAATGCAAGGGATGTGGTTCTGAATTCTATCCATCATGATATTTTGTGTTTTCTCCATGTGCTTCTAATTCAACATTCCCTTAACTGTCACCCCCATACCCACGGATATCTGCTCCATAACATTACCTAGTATAATATTCATTAGGAGTGTAGGTACAATGTTTTTTTAAACTATGTGATTCTCCCACTAGTATTCAATTATCCATCTCTTCCTGCTCTCACTTTCTTACTTTACCTCCTCTTCCCATTTTTCCAACAATTTTCGAATCCCAGACTGTCCCCTCAGTGTAAGCCTATGCTACTTTAGTGATGAGGTTCTCTACTTATTTCTGACCCTTAAATTTCCAATCTCTCATGCAACACCCATGTCCTCTCTCAGCACCTTTGACCGCTTCTATCCATTTGATACGTGTCTGTATTGTCATTTGCTAGAATATTCCATTGTGAATATATCTTGCATGCAGAAGGAATTATTTCCTTGAGGATTGCACAGTTACTTGTTCAGGTTTTGTGAGTGTGATGAGGCCAATTCAAGAAAAACTGTGCAAGGAGATAGGAGGCTTTGAGGGCTTGTGTCTGATTCCATTCACACACCCAAGTCATGGCTATTTCTTCTAAAACAAACCCCTATCTCCCAAAAAGAGTAGAGTGTGATATGATTCGATTTCTTTCGATGGAGAGTTGTACAAGAATGGAGAGAAGGCACCTTAGTAGTACTAAACCCATTAATGGTAATTTCTCTCAGAGAGAACATGTTAGAAAGACATTGCAGTAAATGCAAATCATCGCAAGAATTTAGCATCAAAATCACTGCCAAGCATTTCTGCTAAGAAGAAAAAGTGAATATAAAGAATACAATTTCGTTGGATAACACAAATTTGAAGGTTAGAGAAAAGAGTCAAAATTACATATTGTACCTTCCAGATGTCTATGACTTCATGAATTGTAACAATGAAGCTTATTCCTCATGGAAAACAAAGAGACCATTAATGCTCGAATGTTATGGGTAATGTTTTTGTGGGGGAACCTCCCCTAAAGAAGTTCTTCAATATATTGTAATGCTATTTAAGAAATGAACAACCAACTCTATATAATCCTAGTAAGTCACATATCATAAATAGAAATTCAGAGTTACAGCCTGGGAAGGTTCGGTGGAAAGGTTTAGCACAGAGGATGCAGGTGGAATAGTACCATAAAAAAGGTGTATTTCATATCAGACCCTACAACTTCTCAACAGTGCTTGAGCTCCTCGCTTCATAGAACAACATTTGTAGACTGTTTCTGTTGGTAATTGCAGATATGACATACAGCCATTGATGGATATATAACGACAATGTAAACGATGCTACTAACAAAATATGGAGCTGATCCTCCAGCGAATCCGTTGCTTCATGGAACTTTCAAAAGTGGTGCACCATAAAATTCATGAATAATTTAAACGGACACTCTTGGAACTCTGGCGGTGCGTATACATGTCAAGTGGAAAGCAGAAGGGTGCCTAAAATTCTCTACACAGATGTCCAAGCGATATCGGAACTCTGGCGGTACGTACTAAAATTCTCTACACATATGTCCAAGCGATATCGGAACTCTGGCTGTACGTACACATGTCAAGTGGAAAGAAAAAGGGTGCCTAAAAATCTCTACACAGATGTCCAAGCAATATCGGAAGTGTAGACAAAAATCGATGGGAATATGATTCAAAAGTGCTGCACCATAAAATATCTTAAATGTTGTTCTCACTAATGCTCAATGCATACCTTGTTCTCTTTTTGATGGTTCGTTTATGAAAACGTCCCCTCTCATAGCTAAGATTGTGGTAGAATTCTCCGTCATGTTAATTGTCCCAAAGTTAAATTTTTTTAAAGAACAAGTCTTAGATATTAATGATAATTGTTTGTTTTCAAAATGGGATTAAATGACGGTTCATATTTAAAACAAAATAACTGAAGGACGCTAGTCCGAGATCAAATAACAGATAACACAATTTCAATATTACCATTTAAAAATAATTAAATATTATTTATGGATCAATCAATTCTTGGTAATTTCAATTTTGAAGAGTCGGAAAGACTCTAACATGCTCCTTTTCCCTAAATAATTTGCCAAGTCTGGCTATAGTAATAAACTTACCCAAGTCTGGATCTCTTCTTACGTCCTACAGAAATTGCTATTGGGAGAGAAATTGGTGATAAATCTTGAGTCGATGACCACTTATTATGAAAGAGGTGTGACTGCCATCAATAGTTTTAATGCAAAATGAGCCATTTGCAGAGACCTCATCCACCTCATAGGGACCTAACTACTTGGTGCAGAATTTACCTTTGAACTATTTGAACCCACTGTCATAAAGCAAGGCCCAATATCCTAGATGAAAAATCTTCCTTTTAATAAAATTATCATGCAAACGAGTTCTCTGATCTTGCACCAACAAGGTTCGATGGAATGCATCCTGTCTAATCTCGTCAAGATCATTCAATTGCATTAAACTTTGTTCTTGGGTTTAATTAAGAGTCATCCTAAGTTGAATGGCAGTTCAATATGTTTCCACTTACAGCTTAATAGGCAACAACACCTGCTTACCCAATCCCGCTGATTTAACTGAATGGTCTTAGCTAACATGGATTCTAACACTTTGTTTTCACATTTCTCCTGCCCATTGGCTTGGGGGTGGTAAGGAGTAGATTTTCGATGTATGATTTGATATTGTTCAGTGAGAGCCTTAACCAACTTTAATGTGAACTTTGTACCTTGGTTAATAAAAAACTCGCAGGGTAATCCAAATCTACTGAAAATGTCTTCAATGAGGAATTCCACTACTACCTTTTCAGTTGCCGCATAAAAAGCCTTCACTTCCACCCACTTCCTAACATATTCGGTGCAAACTAAAATATACTTTTTCTTCTTTGACATAGGAGAGATATGTCCCATGATATCTAATGCCCACTTCTCAAAAGGTTTTATTGATATGTGTCTAAAGGGGAATCTAATTCGAAGGAACTCACTTCACAATCCTATGACATGCATCAAAACTGGATACAAAATTTTTGACATCTTTGAAAAGCAAGGGCCAATAATACCTGGTACGAAGAAGTTTGTATGTGGTCTTTTTGTCTACAAAGTTTCCCCCACATGGCTCACTATGGCAGGCATTTAACACATCAAATATCTCATTTTCTCACACACATCTCCTCATTATCAAGTCAAGTCTAGTGTAGAATAAGTCTCCATTGATCTAGGAGTAGTTGGCACTACACCGTATAATGTTATGTTTCTCCCTAGTAGACAGATTCTGAGGCAAATTCCCTGACACGAGGTAGTTGTCAACATATGCAAACTAGTGAGTAATGGTAGATATAGAAAACAATTATTCATCTGAGAATGGTACTTTGTTTGGTACATTTTCTTGCATGAAATTCATTCAAGACAAGAAGTCAACTACAAAATTATCTCGTTGAGGCCTATCAATCACAATTATATTAAATTCTTACAAAATCAGGAACCATTTAGTAATCCTACCATTAGTGATAGGTTTGTTCATCAAAAATCTAATGGCATAATCATTAGTATGGAAAAAAGTCTCATAAGCGGTTATATAATATCTAAATTTTCTAATGGCATGAACAACATCAAAAAATTCCTTACCAGTAATAGTTTAGTTTAGCAGGGGAAATATTCTTTCTAACAAAGTAAATCGCATGAGGAAAATGATATTCCCTTTGTCCTAAAACTTCTCCAAGTGTGGTATCAGAAGCATCCACGCAAGTGTGGAATGGTAAGGACCAATTTGCTCCCTTAAATACTTGAACAGTCGATAGCATGTCCCATCATTCCTGAAAATCATGCTGACAATCATCATTGCAAACAAAATCAACATCCTTAGTTAATGTTTTGAATAAAGGGGTTTTAATTCTTGTAAAAAATTTAATAAAATCGAGGATAGCATCCCACATGTCCCAAAGAGCTACTTACCTCTATTTGTGTATTGGGAATTGAAATATGCAAGATTACCTTAATATTGGTTGCATCAAATTTGATTCCTTCAAATGAAACATGATGGCTAAAGACTATCCCCTTAGTTTGCATTATTTTACATTTACTACTACCAAGGGCTAGGTTTGCTTCTTGACATCTAATCAACACTTTTTCTAGATTTGCGAGAGCTTGGGAAAAATTATCTTCATATACTATGAGGTCATCCATATAGACTTCTACATAATCATGCATCAAGTCAGAAAAGATGGCTAGGACACCACGCTGAAAGGTGGCTTGCATGTTGAAAAGGTGAAAATGAAGCACTAGATAAGCATAGGTACCCCACGGGAAAATGAAAGTGATATTCTCTTGGCCTTCCTCAGCTATTTGAATCTAGTTATTCCCTCTGTACCCATCTAGAAAAGAGAAATACTTTTTACCAGAAACTGTGTAAAGTACCTGATCAATAAATGGCAGTGGAAAATAATCTTATAAGGTGGCTTTGTTTAACTCCCTGTAATCAATGCATATGCACCACTTATCAATCTTCTTTGGAACTACCACCAAAGGTGACCCATCTGCTATCTAAAATAGGATAGGTAAATAGTGCAGCCAATAACTGCCGCAACTCATCTTTTACAATTTATTTCAAGGATGGGTTCATGCATCTTTGTGGCTACCAGATTGGTCTCATCTCCTCATTGGTGTAGATGTCATGGGTGCATGTATTTGGGTGTATTCATTTCATGTGAAAATAGTCCCAGGTGAAAGCTCCTTATTTTTCTTTAACCATCCTCAACAATTTTTTCTTTTTTTCTTCATTTAGTTCATTGCTAATATACACAATTTTTCCTTCACTTATTTCAATTGGTTCCGTCATGAGCTCATTGTTGTCCTCTATTGATGAGAATGAGGTAAATATAGCTAGATGACAAGCTTCCTAAAACTCATTACTAAAAACATACTGATAACTAGTAAAAGAAATGAAATAATCAATATAAGTATGATTAGATAACAATTGCTACAAAATATGATCTTCCAATTGTTCTTGGATTCCCCTATATTGTTCTAATGATAATAAAGGAAACATAAAATCCTCATCTCCATAAGGATTCTATAGCCATAAGACTAATTCATTAACAGTTTGAGGAGGAGGGAAATTGACAAGGTTTGATTATATGAACCATTGGAGATGACCATTTCTCCATTTCGGAAACTTATCACAACATCCACAGTAGCTAACCAAGGGCATCCTAGGACTATAGGGCATCATGGTTTTTTAGGAGAAATGAAAATGAAATCGATGGGATATTTCTAGGAAGCAATGGCAACTACTATGTCTTCTAGAGTTCCCATAGGTTTAATAATGGCTTTATCTGCTAATGCTAAAATAATAGGTGTAGGTTTCATCCCTTGCAATTGTAAAGATGTCATGGTTTCAAAAGTCATAGCATTAATTGTTGCTCCTAAGTCTACAAGGGTGCCTAGAGGAAGTAATCCATTGGTTTCGATGGTCACTATGGGATTTCCCGGGTCAATATATTTTAATGGTAAACCTGAGATAATTATGGACATTTCACTAAAGACTTTTACATTTTCGTTCTTGTGTCCTTTCCTTCCTCGCTTCTTAATAGAGAGGTCTTTAATGATTTTAGTTAATATTAGAATGTACTTGATGGCTTGTAATAGAGGAATTTTAATACAAACATTCCTTAATGCTGATTCTAACTCATATTTAATTGGCATCTATTCCTCCATAGAAAGTAGTCTTTTTTCGTAAGGATGTTCATTTGGTTCTACATTTTTTTTTCTTTTTGAATGTGATTTTCAATTTGTTCTTGAGGAGCCTCTTTCTGAATAATGACAACTGATTTTTCCTTATTGATTTTTTTCCTAGATCATAGTTCAATCTCATGTATTGGAACAATAGTGATCATATAGGTAGAAAAAGGTTATACTTACATATTTTGTATAGGATAAGGCTATTTATTATGGTTGGGATTAGCTATGGGTTGTGAAGGAAACAAACTAGGAGGAGGCAGGTTCAATGATGGTGGTTCCTGCGAGGATGATTGGTTTGACGACGCAGGTAAAATATGTTGCAAAGGAGGAAGAGGGAGCAAGCGTTGTTGATAATGATTTCTGTTGTACCCCTACTTATGAGGTTGAATGTTCAGATTACAGAACGTACTGGGAATGTTTGAGTATGGAGGATAATATTGGTTTTGGGGCTGAAAAGTGTTTCCATAAGGATTTCCCCTCCAATACTAATTCCAAGGCATGTTTTATGATTCAGGATTGAACCAAGGAGGAGAATATGTCGGGAAGCTCCAATGTTGATTCCGATCATAGGCTTGAAAACCATGACCTTGAAACATGATTTCATTTGGGCTCCTCCAAAAGGTGGACATTTCTCGGTTGAATGTTCTAAAGAACAAATCCAACAAACCTCAAAAACATTAATGGGACACTCCCTCTCAGCATGCTTATTTATGCATTTAGGACAAAAGATTGCCATGGAAACCCTCTCATCTTCTTGTTTAAGTTTTATTATGTCATGTTGGTTACCAATAGTTTTTAGGATATCTGTTTTGAAGTTTTCCAATAACTTTCCTAATTCCACACTAGTGACATCATTTGGTACATATTTCTGATTTGTTTGCACATAATCTCAGGAATTTTCACAGAGCTTCTTTCCTACTTCATATCATCCCAAGTGTAGATGGTGTGTTCCCCTAGGCTCATAAACCATCTAAGGTTTGCATATTTCAAGGAGGATTTTAATAGTCTAAGCTTATGTTCATCCTCACAATAATTATAACTCATACATAAAATTTAAAATTCAAATAAGAAGGCATCTGGGTCTTCAAAGGACTTACTGTAGAAGAGCGAAAGAGATTCCATTGTGTTATCAGGAAATCTAGTGTCTATGCAGAGCTGCTAGTCCCACTAAGATGGGTAGTTATCTTAGAAACAAAAAGATTAAAGTTACTTTCCTTTTCCTTTACGAGAATTAGATTGGGGAGGAGCAAAGAATACCATATCTTTGCCGCTCTTTCCTTGACCACTCCGCTTCAAAGAGTACCTGCAAAGTCAAAGTAGCATAACACCCTCAAAGTGCAGAGATCTACAGTCATAAACAATATAGGACCAGATATATATTGACCACACAAATGCATATATCATCAAACATACAAGAATGTGGAAGAAAACATGAATGGCTTTATTGATGTAAAGATTAGAAGAGAGGATTACAACCCATAGATATGACCCAACGTCATCCTCCCAGCATGAAAGCCCTTCTCCACCTCATTAAAAACTTAGATCACCCAACACTATGATGTTCCACCAGGAAACCAACAACACTTCCTTACAAGATACAAGATTCCAGCCTCTGGATCTCTGGGATGACGGATCCATATATAGATGATTGTAGGGGGGTGAGTCAGCTTCTGGGATTTTGATTAGTGCCTTCTCTTTGACAGTTCCTGATTCCACTTGGATATTGATGATCTCTTACTCATCCCTGGGCGAATTTAGAGAGGCAAGTGTTAGAGGAGAAGTTTTTGGAAGATTCGATGATCATCCACCTTGCAAAATATCTCTACCATTTGTCTACTCTCACCCACCACACCCTACAGAAGGGGTTTCTACTATGAATCACACTTTTTTCACTGATCAGTTGACATGCATCACACCCTTAGCACTGGGCACTCTGTATGGTCCAGTTTTGACCAGTTCTGAGCAGTTTTCTGTGGAGAACTTCTGGGAGATGATGTAATCAGCTGACCTTGTGCATTTAGGGCATGAAACAACACTTTTAGGGACTTTGAAGCCCTTGGTTTATGGACATATGTGATTGGGGTTGCAGTGCCCAAATATGTCTATAATAGTTGCCCCCTAAAGCATGAGGTAAAAAATCTTTTGATGTCGGGTGAAATGATTTATTATGAGGATCTGAGGTTTTTCGAACTGGAAGGCGACCTATAATAAGATACAATACAATAGATTATCTTCATAAAATTTTCATGATCTAGCTGAGGGGGGCTTTCCCATGCTTAGCTTTATAAATTCATTTCATGTACATATGACAGACAACCGTCTGTATGGCAGACTGATGATTCTGGTAGAGCCATCATCCTTTGATTTGGATGATCATCTCTGTAGCAACGATGTACATTTGATGTCTGAATATATCGCAGCCCATATGGATGAAACTAGATCCGGGGTCTTAAAACTCATCCAATCCTCACCCGTAGTACAAGTCGATCCATGTGAAAAATGTTTTGGAGTCGAACATGGAAAGACATCTCCTGATTACCCACCAATGATGTAAGTTGTTAAGAGGCACGAGAAGAATCACCAATAATGTTGATGACCTTCAAGGTACTACAGTACAATTTGTGAGGTGTGAAAATGGGACTTGGCGTCGAACACCGCACAAAATATTTCGGTTGAAGGCCATTGATGTAAACCTATCACCAGAAGTGAGAAACTTTCCATTGAGGCATGCAAACTTCAAATTACTAAAGGGATTATTCCTAGGTCGACTTCTTGGATAATGAACTGTCGTCGACAAGACGTAACCCATCATAGGAGGGCCTTAATGAATCCCACATCTACAACATGGAATGGAGCAAATGATTTTGTGGAGGTGAGAATGATCTGGTGAAACAAGGTTTAGGGTGGCGGTCATGAAAGAATGAAGCGTGAAGGTATTACAGCAGGTGAGACACAAGCTGGGTTGGTGAATTCTTTAATCAAATTCTCTTGAACATATTGGCAACAATGAAATGGATTGGTAGAGTTAAACCCAAATATGGATGGTATGATGGACCAATGGTAGCATGACCAGTGAATGGAATAACCCAACCCGACTCAACCATGGTGATGGAGTGAAAGTGTCATGTTCAACAACGACTCACTACCAATAAAGTTTCTTCAAGTTTTCTTCCCAATTTTCCCCAATCATTGCTGACCAGTACCTATTTATTTTTATCAAGCTTGAGGAGGATAACATATGCTTGTTCTATAATTTTCCCTTCGGGCAAACCCACCACTATGTTTTAACGAGCCTAGAGATAGTGAAACTCACTCTTGTCTCTATGGACAAGTTTGTTGCTATTGGTTTTAACAAGTTTAACGACAAAGACAACTCAGTCCTTTTTCAATTTTAGAGAGTCTGAAAAAGGGATGGAAAGGAGACTCCAGTAATCCTTTTTCGTCATATAATCCCTTAAGTCTAAGAAAGTATAAAATAATGCGAAAGGGATGAATTTTCGATAGTTTTAATGAGCAGAACAAGTAAAGCGCTCGATATTTTTGTGTAATAATCCCTCAGGTCCAAAAAGATTAAAATATAGAGGAGGGATAACACTCCTGGTAGCTCTAACGAGCTAGAGAGGCCAATTGCTCGACAATCTTTTCATATTTTACGAGTCAGTTGAAAAGAGCTTAGAGGAGACTCATTTTTTGAGGAATGAGTGATATTTTAAGGTAGCTGCTAATTCTAGGTAAGGTTTGGAATTTTCCAATCATGGAAGTGTCACAAGGATGGCTAATAGAATCGCTCTTCACAGTTGTTCCTTAAAAGAGTAAACAATCAAATAGAGGCATATGATCAGCTGAACAGAGTGGAGGTGATGGCAAGAACACGACCAGGGCTCAGAAGCTGATGATAATGCATTCGTAATGCTTATTTACCAGAGGTTGGTTAATTTTTTAATGATCATAAACTCTGGGGGGGAACATTTTGTCATTTCTTAGGTTTAATTTTTAACGAGATTGAACTTCGCATAAAAACTACTTGTAATAATGGTCATTGATTTTCGACCCCCTGTTAACACTATGTTCTTTTGACAGTCATACTACCTATTCAATTTCTCCATCCAACTGGTTAGAAATGAAAATACATGCTTGAAAGATGAGTAAAACACTAATACCCTACTCGAATTACGTGAAAAGTAATTTAAAATTAGTTTTTACCCCTCATTTTACCATTTCATTTGAACTTGAGATCGTTGGAGCTTTGGATGTATTTTCCCCCTCAATTTTCACTCGCTGATTCCGGGAGATTCTGTGGATGATTCTTGGTGCCATCTATACTAGGTAGGAGGTAAACCTGTGCTCTTCAGTTGCATTCTTTCGTTTTTGAATTCTGAGCATGTTTCCCTGTTTTCCTAAGCCTCTGGGGTTTGAACAATTCGTTTCACCCCCATCGCACTCTGAGTACATCAAAAGGTACGATGCATACTAGGCTAGCCACTAGCCAGTCAGTTTGCATCACTCCCAGTACACAGCTGGGGTGCGATGGGTGCAAGGAGGGAAACTTGTGCACTATTTTTTCATGGAAATTTTGCCTGTTTTTGCCAAATCAGGATCTTGACTTTTCTCTTGTTTTTTTTCCAAGATTCATCAAAGAAAAATGGTGGTTACATGGTGAGAACACAAGCATGAAGAATAGGACATGGTTTCTTTACATGATCCTTGTATGGTAACTACATTATGGAACTGTGGTTTGCTCAAGTTCTTCTGCATATCTAGTATGAGGCAACAAATCGACTTGTTGCAATATTTCCTCGATGCATGGGATCCTACCAACTAGGTGTTCCAAATCAGAGGAAAATCCATCCCCTTAACTGTCATGGACATCCACCTTTTGACCGCTTTATCGAGGCGTGGTGCCCCTCTCTCACTATTAGTTTCCGCCCATGGGGGCAAATCTGTGAGGGATTATATTCACTAATACTGTAGAGAAGGATCTCAGCCGAGCAGGGACGACAAGATCAACATTTGAGATGTCACTGACCAGTCCTTGAGGACCATCTTATTCACCTTTGCTAGACTGGCTTGTAGTGCAGCTCTTCACTTGGCCAATAGGTCCTATATGTAGTATGCCTTAGAATGCATTGAAACGAAGGTGTTCAACTAGTGTGATGCAGTAGTTTCGATAATAAAAGAATATCTTACCAAGGTGAAAAATGGACGATCTAAGAACTTTGGCCATGGTTCCATTTTGACCGCTTTCGCCTTGGAGAAGATCCTGTTAGGTAAACTTGACTCGAGATAGAGTCAAAGTTGAGCAGGTTAAACAACCTGGTCAACTTTGACTCTATCCTAAGTCAATTTTACCTAACAGATCCCACTATTGTAGCCACAGTACATCTCACATGGTTTGCTGCCACTGATTGAACCACAGATGCAGAGATGGGTTGACCTTATGGCCCAACATGCTAGTTAGCCACATGTTTCTTTCTCTGATTCTTTCTTTGAGTGGTTCAACCGTCAGGATATGATTTATGCCGAGTGTCTATATGCTGGGATGGATTTATGCAGTGACCCAGATTTGGTGTTGCCGGCCTGTGAGCAATGGAGTGCTATAGGTAAAATTTCTGACCATATCCCTGTTTATTGTTTTTATAATATTCTTGTGCTTTCTTTTATCAAGACTAATCAAAAACTCACGTGCTCATGCATATATCAGACCAGTGCGACCAACAGTGTGCCTGAGAGCACCAACTGTCGTTCTAGTAGGAGAGGTTGTATGGAGGATTGTCCTTCAAGACTTGGATGTGGCCTAGACTCTTGCAGCATTGCAGGATCAGATCGAAGACCTCAATCTCGGTATCCCGGATGTGAGGACTTAGGAGCTGCCTCTAAGATTATAGCGGCATACTACTGGCGTGCAATGTCAATGGACTAGGCTTTTACGCATGATTGCACATAAGGTGACTTGTTATCGCCAACACCATTAGACTAGGGTGCCCCCTAGTATTTTGAGTTTTTGGGTCATTTGAACGATTTTGTCTTGGACACAGAACACTACGTGTACACCATAAACAATTATATATATATATATATATATATTTTATTTTCGGAGCTTCATTTTGGTTAAGTTATATGATCCTGATGCAAATATTGATGAAATGCTTTTCTTTTATAAATGTCGCAAATGTCTATCTAACACATAATTTTCCAATGAATTTGTTAATGTGTTTAAGTTTCTGGAAATATGTTGATATTGAATAAAATCAAACTGTCTTTCAAAAATTTTGACCTTTAGGAAGATGCGATAGATAGCTGGATTCCATATGGAGTAGATACTGGTGAGTTGTAGAATGACGAGTTGTGAGTCAAGCCTGACAACAAGTTGGTATATTCCATGCGCGATGGCATCAGGGAGGAGTTCTATCGACATTGTATTCAACGATGTTGTTCGTTGATCGACCAATACACACCCCTCTGAAACTTACTAACTCACCGCTTGGATCAAAGATGGCCCAGGCCGTGGAAGATAGGTTCCGTGAACTGCGACTCACTCCATCGGCATATCCAAAAAATTATTCCAATAGGTTCGAAATCTACAACAAGTGCAAAATTGGATTACCTAAACAAAACAATTACTCTTAGAGGAAACAAAAATGTAACAAAAGCATAGGGGTTACTATGCTGATTTAAGCATAGTAACGCTCAAGGTATAACCTGTTGCAGGTTGCGCCAATGGAATCCCATCATAATCCACTAACGCATAGGCTCCTTTTGCTAATACATGCTTGAAAATATAGGGGCTCATCCATAAATACTTGAACTTACCTGCTCCCAACTTATCGGACTCCTGGTCGTAAAGTAAGACTAGTTCACCTTCTGAGAAGACACGGG
This sequence comes from Pinus taeda, assembly GCA_000404065.3. NCBI lineage: Eukaryota > Viridiplantae > Streptophyta > Pinopsida > Pinales > Pinaceae > Pinus > Pinus taeda. The sequence continues at coordinate 49,091 of APFE031542482.1, read as the reverse complement.
GTTTGACATTCTTGTCAAACTGTGCCTTGACTCTTTTCTTATGGGCTTCACTAGCCAAGGTGGCACCCCGATGGGTTTCATCAAGTTGGATGAATTCCAAGAAACGATCCTCCTTTTTTGAAGTTCCGGGGAGAAGGTCGACTGCAAGCTTGAGGGACGAGATTTCGCACTAAACTAGTAAGATTGTTTCTAGGCCATACACCAGCTGAAAGGGTGTAAACCTGGTTACATTCCTCACGAATGTTCGGTATGCCAATAAGGCTGAGTATAGGATCAGGTGCCAACTCCGTTTATGGACTCCAATCATCCTTTCAAACATGCACTTCAGGACTTTCTTGATTGCTTCAACTTGTCTGTTAGCTTGCGGATAATACAAAGTAGAGTTGTCATGAGACAATCCTAATTTGGCAGCCAACTCAAACATCATGTGATTGCGAAAATGTGATCCATGATTTTTGACTATAGCTTGTGGAACACCAAATGTGGAGACTACATGATTGAAAAAGAAAAGAGCAGTCGTTTCGCCACTGTTTTTTAATGTAAGCATCGCCTTGGCCCATTTCGTAAAAAAATCAACTGCGACTATGATATAAACATGCCCCCCGACGGAGGTGGGGTTATATGTCATGAAATATATGCCCCATTTGGCGAATGGCCCAACAACGACTACTGGCTACAGAGGTGCGTGTGGAATTCTTGTTTTTCAATCGAAGATTTGGCAAGCATGGCAATTTCTGACTGCGGTTATGAAATCCTTGAACAATGTTGGCGAGAAGTACCCTACTCATAAAATATTTTGAGTTGTAGTGTAGCCAGATTGATGCCCCCCACACATGCCTGAATGGCAATCATTCAGGACTTTTTCGGCCTCGTCATGAGTGAGGCACCTCCACAGAACTGTATCGATACCATGACGGTAAAGTGTATCACCGACGATCATGTAGTCTTTTGCATGGTATCGAGTATGTTACTGCTCTAAATGGGAGGTATTAGACCTATATGTTTGGGTCTAGAGATATATGATTATATCTCCATACCACGGATTGCTTGAAGATATCAGAAACAAAGATTCATCCATGATTGTTGCATTGGATGTTGAATTGTTTGACGACAATGGGAGATCTCATAGTAACTCCTTGAAAACCAGGGCTTTCTTTGATTTGGATTTTACGAATTCCAGGTCAAACTCTTACAAAATTTCTATCCATTTTGAATATTTCCCCCCCAGTAACTGTCGCGAAAAGATATAAGTCATGGGGTTGCAATCTGACAAAATGGTAGTTTTTCAGAAGAGGATATAGTGTTGAAATCTCTATATCACTTGAATAGCTATGAGAGTGATCTTTTCAACATAGGAGTACTTATTTTCTGTATCATTTAATTTTCGAATTAAATAATAGATAGGATGTTCAATTCCATTTTCCTCTTGAACTAAAACCATTGCTATGGTCGTATTTGCTACAGCCAGATACAGGTTAACGTATTTTTGATAATCAGGAGCATACATTAATGATTATTTTATTAGGGATTCCTTTAAAGTGTCAAAGGAAGCTTGCGTGACCTATTCCTAGATGAAGGGAACTTCTTTTCTCAATAGACGAGTATAACCTTTAGCAAGTTCGACATAATTTGGAATGAACTTCGTCATAAATTTTGGTTTCCCTTGGAGTTTCTAAATCTAAAGCAAATTTGAAGGCGGAGGAAAATCAATGATTTCCTGAACCTTACAGGGGTTGAGATGAATCCCATCTTTTGAAACTACAAAGCCAAGTAAATGAACAGAACCGACACAAAACACACATTTGTGTGGATTGAGTCGTATCTTGTAGTGTGGGCAACGTAGAAATATCGCTCTCAAATGTTACGGATGATCAGTCTGGTTTCAAAAATGAGCTGGAAAATCGTCAAGATATGGTTTAACAATGTTCCTGATGTCACGGAAGGCATAATTCATTACCCTCTGAAAGGTTGTCCCTATGTTATTTAAGCCAAAAGATAGCTTGCGGTAAGCGAATGTGCCCCACAGACAAATAAATGCAGTCTTTGACTGGTCCTTTGGGCGGATATTTATTTCATTATACCCCGAAAATCCATCCATAAATGAAAATATTTCACATATGATGCATTCATCAATTATCTATTCAATGAAGGGTGTAGGGTAGTTGTCCTTTGGACAATCTTGATTTACATCCCTATAATCGATGCACACTCTTATCGTTCCTTTCTTTTTCATTACAGGAACAATATTCAATACCAAATTGGTTAGAGGAACGGCGTAAATGAAACCAACATGGAGAATTTTTTCAACTTCCGCCTTAATGGCAGCGGCTTTCTTGGGGTGCACCTACCGAAGCCGTTGGTGTACTAGTTTTACATCTAGATACATCTTAATTTGGTGTTCAACGATACTCGAGTCGATTACTGGAATTTCTTCATATGACCATGAAAATACATCTCTAAACTCGTAAAAGACAGCGTAATATATTCCAGTTTTGAAGGAGAACAAGATTTACCGACATGATATTCTCTACAACATCTGGTTTAGTCGAGATATTGATGGTGATACTTTCTTCAATATTGGATAGGTTTCACTCGGAATCCATCGTATTTACAGTATTCAATAGGAAATCAAATACTAAAGGATGATCAAGGTCATTGGAACAATATTCTTTGTAATCTGGAATATGGGAATGATGGTGGTAATCTTCCCATGGTGCCCCGTCAATCATCATTGACTGAACAATTCCTTCGTCTGTAGAATGTACATGCGACCAAGAATCTAAAGGGGTACCATATTCCTTAAACCTATCTATCCAAACGCTTGATAAGCATTGATTTGGGTTTGCCTCCCATGCCGAAAACATTGATTGCTACAATATTTCTATTGGGCTTGGATGCAAAACCTCGCGATGATCCATGCCAACATCATGATCAAATATCTTCTAAATAGAAGACACCATATTGTAGGTTCCCACCATTGCCACTTCTTCCAAATTGTTTGGAGGCGGTAGGGAAAAAGTACCCATCAATGTCGGGTCTTTTATTAGGCCTACTCTAATATTTTGATGTGACTGGGAGCTCCCGTGGATCATCGGAATGCTTCCCGTAACTTGTGAACTGTTGGGGACAAACGTTTGTTGGACGACGATTGTAATTCCTCCTTGGAAAGGAAATGTAATATTTCTGTAGTATGTCAACAGAACAATGCCCATAGCATATATCCAGGGCCTTACCAGTACGATGTTGTAATAGTGGTTTGCGTCGATAGCTTCAACATCAATTCCTACTGTCTTGCCCCCTAGCTCGACTTGCAAGTTACTTAAAATCCTGTATGGAGTGTATGTTCGTCCATCAAATGCTTTCAACATCATTGACAATCGTGACAAGGGTGGTCAGCCCAAATTTTTCCAGCAACTCATCGACATAATACATGTAGATGCTCCCTCATCAATAATCATTCAATGAACAGTTTTGTTGAGGGCTTTCACTTGAATAAGGAAAGCTAATTGAGCTGGTAACTGAGGGTCATATCCTTTATGATTAAAGGCCACAAGATTGGAATCCACTAGGTCATTCCCACCTATTGCTGATAATAGAGCTTGCTTTTGGGAGGGGAAATTTTGCAGTACCTCAAGTGTCCACATAGCGGAGAGGGATTGGGCCAGGTCCTCTACTATATTATAATTCTGTGCTGCTCTGGCACGAGGAATAAATGTTGATTTGTGTACTACATCCTTTGGTGCCTTTATCATTAGCTCAAGAATGATGGGTGGCACAACTTTGATCGAACTCGTTGTCAAACTACTAGGTTGATCAATAGCCTTGTTGTTCGACAATTGTTGATTCCCGTAATCTTTATTCCTTGTTGATATCAAAGCATCATTTTGTTGTATCGAAATGGACAACATAAGCACTTGGGATGGGGAAGCATTGTCACTAGCAACAAGATTGGTTCCTGGATTTAGAAATGGATCAGTCAATACCGTTGAGGTTTCTGAATTCTTTAAGAGTTTCCTAAGCTCAACTTTATGTGGATTGTCTCTCATACAATGATCCTCATTGCATATAAAGCATGGATGACTTGGTTTCCTTTCTCTAGAAGGGTTTGCAGAAGATATTTCAGGAGACGAATCCTCATGTTTCTTCCTTTTCCCTTTCTTTTTCTTCTTGCCCCCTAGTTGCTTTGGTTTTTTGCCTGTGTCAGTCGACACGGCATTTATCTCCGAGGCGAGAAGTTCTTCATTTGCATTTTGACTAGAAACCATACTAGCTTTCTTCGATGTAGCCTTTACGGCTTTCATGCTAGTCGTACCTATCACACCATCGCCAGCATGATAGTCTTTATTTGATTTAGGAGGAGGAGGAATGAAAAATTCTAGTCTAGGAGCATCATGGATTTTGTCCTAGAGCATGCTGGACTGAGTATAGATCAAGTCTAGATATTGTGCATGAGCAATGACTTGCTCTTTAGTGACGACCCCTCCCTTTGCCACATCTTTTGTGATAGAAGGTAACAGTGACTTAATAAACCATTCAGCTAACATCTGATCAGGAATATATGTTTTTAACATTCTACGACAACGCCGCCAGTCATGGATATGATCCGATATGTGAATGGTTGTCGTCTATTTGAAATTGGTAAGCAACTCTGTTCCTGTTTCGTACCTTATGGGTAGTTGAAAATGGGTTAAAAAGGTTGTGGCAAGGGTGTTGACGTTATCAAATGAAGCTCTAGGTAATTCAATGTACCATTTTGTTGTCGTTCCATTTAACGTTCGCTGAAAAAGGTGAAGCGTAATTGAATCATCATTTAGAGTGTTGAATGAACACCACAGATTAAAGGTCATCACATGATTCGACAAAAATTCACCCGAATTTCCATTAAATTTAGGAATATCTGATGGAAGTTTGTAAGGAATCGCCAACCACCAAGGGGCATAAACAATTGGATCATTTGTTAGTCGATTTAGATCCAGTAACTCTAAAGTCACCACGAAAGGCAACAATTGATTCAGGTTGGCGAAGCATACTCACGATAAGATGGAATTGCCTGAGCAGTGGGTCTTTGCATACCAGCATAGTGCATTTGATGTTGATAACTTTGGTAAGGTTGATGGGCATAACCACTATGAAATGATTGATGTTGACCATTTTGATTATATAGCTGCCCATTACTTGCAAAGATTTGTTGTTAGTTTCTTGGTAAACTTGTTGAAATTGTGGTTGTTGATATCACACCAGCCATGGTTGTGAAACCATTTGTTGTTTTCCAATACTGACTATTTGACCAAGATGAGGGGTAATAGTACTCGTTTGAACCTGGGTCACTCCAGTTAGGGAGGCACTAATCGTGATTGCGGCTGTGTTGTGCAGACATGAGGTTGTTGTATTACGACCTGAGAAACTTGAGGTTGGCATACAACAAGCAACGCTTGTACTTGTGACACTGTCACAATGGCCAGTGTAGTGGGGATATTCGACACAGGTAAAATTTTTTGCATTGTGTATACAAATCTTGGTGGTTGAGGTAGTATTGGTGCACAACCACTGGATGTAATTCCAGCGTGACCCAAATTATATTGCGAACTCCCATATGGTTGTTCTCCCGGAGGAAACAATGAAGGGTATACTACCCCCCATATGGTGGAAATCCAGTGCTCAAAGGAATGACTTGCCTTTGGGGACAGGACTTCCCAAATTGATATTGTTGTGAAGGATCAATTTGTTGAGAGTCAACATACGAGATTCTAGATATTATTCCAAACAAACAAACGGGAACATACCATATTGTCGAAACAGTCCTTGGATGGACTCCATCTAACGATTGAGAGCTAGTTGGGATAGATGGTACACTGAGGAACATCGTTGGAGTAGCAACAAGAGGTTCTGCTACTGCTGTGTCAGATGACATAGTCCTAGATGTCGACGGTTGTTCAGACATATCTCGTCTATCCAAGAGATTTCCTAGTGATTCTATAGGACTTGCAATGAAGGGAGACTAACTTCTGATGAAGAAGGATATAGGGTGATCCCGGCTCCAAAATGCAATGGAGTACTAGACGAAGAATCATCCACAATCTCTTCTATAGCAATCAACCAGGTGGGAGAGGAAGAGTGTTAGGTCCGTAAAATATTTCTGGTGCCAAAGAATGTATAGACTCTGCAGCGATGGTCGTTGGAGGAGTAACACCTTCTAAATCAGTTGTAGATGTAGATGGTTCAGGAATAGAAGTGTTTACCATTACACTAGGATCAGTTCTAATGTCCTCTTGTGGCTGCGAAACTTCTTCTATAAAGGCAGGGGTGCCAGAGATGGTTGGAGTAACTGGAGTCCTTGAGGATGTTGGAATAGAAGTTCCAAGCAAACCAAGGGACTTTGATCCGGTTAAACGAGTTTGCTTTGTCCGGAATAGCTTCGTTTCTAGAGTTAAAGATGGTTGACTCATTAATCTCCGTGAATGACGGGGTTTCAATTGACTTTCTTCCACAATTGTGGATTACTTGATCAATTCAAAATAAAGGGGAAAACGTGATTCCAAATTTAATGAATTTTAGACACTTTGACACAACTTTCCTTTTTAGTTTTTAAGAGTCGAGAAAAAGCTAAAGATGACTCTAGTCACCTTTGATTTTTAATGAGCCTAAAGTGACAAGTGGTCAGATGGACCTTTTCCTTTAAGGAGTCTGAAAAGGAATGAAAGAGACTACTCTGGAAATCTAGACAGACAGATTACCAAACCAATCACAAAACTGCAAAATACTTTTTACGGTACGGTAGTCAATCTTCCCGAATGTTGTGTTTAGTGCATTGCAATCGATAGGGTGGCAGACACGGCTTCCTATGGATAAGGGATATAGCCTATTGTGGTCTCCCAATATATACTCGATGGTACGTGGGAGCACAAGTCCGTACTGGAACTTGTCGTCTCAAGGAGGAGGAATCACCCAACCTACGATGAAAGCGATAGTTACCAGGCTTTACGACGCCGGAATACATCTCTAGCCTAGACTTCTAAATGTTGTGCGTTAGGTTCCAAAGCGTTTTTTATGTTCAATTGAAATTTATTTACCACTTGATCTTTTCTTAAGAAGTTTTCCTTTTAGGTTCACCACGTGATGTAGATATACAATTCCTAAAATGCAATCTAAGATGATAAACAATTGTTTAATATTCTTTTTGCAATGAAAATCCTAGCTACTAAGGAAAGAGAAGCCGAATTCTTTCAACATAGAGCAGAGAGCACACACTAGATTCACTGTCCTAAATCACAGTCAACAAGTAGTCTAAATGCAAATGCACATTCATATATTTTTTTTTTCTTTCTTAATGTGTGAATGACAAAAAGAATGTTAAGTACAAATCTGAATCATTTTGAAGTGACAGTACTAACGATTTTCTTTTCAAAAGACAAAAGGAAGGTAATGATGACACTTTGGGATTTTGAATTGAAAACTGCTTTCGACACTTGAAAAACTATTAATTCAAATAAAATACAAGAGTAATAGTGTAATCAACCATCAAGAACAATAGAATTCTTTTCTTTGACTGAAAACAACACTTGCAACACTTCCAAGTCAAAAGACGACAGTTTGATTACGCTACTTATTTGTAAAGGAGAACGGTAAATGGTAAACAACACATAAAAACATTTACAGTTCCTTGCAAAGGAAGGGAGTTCCCACAGAGGTATACTGATTATAGACAACAAATCTCCTGAATAAAGCTAAAGAGAGCGAACAAAAAACCAAAATCTGGAAGCAGAAGAGGTCTTAACTGATCATCGCACTTGTAACACAGCGAAAGAATGATGCATCTCACTTACTGCACATGGGAGGTGCAATGCATCTAGATTCCTAAGAGGAGATAGTGTCATGGTCCAGGGACAAGACTTCAACTTGGTTCTTGATCATAGTTTGCAGCTTAGTTCAGGGATTTAGGTCGAGCTAATGATAGTCAGTAAATTCAAATCATAGGGGCTGATCTAATGAGGCTACTTGAGCCACCACCAGGGCAATTAGGATGTTTGAAAATCAATTGTTCAGTTTATAAACAAAACTCAAAGATAGACTGAAGCAACATTGATCTACATTGCACTTGCATAGTAAATGCAGTTCGAAGGCTAGCTGGCTTGACTTCAGCCTCCGTCTGTAAGTTTATAAAGCAAACAAATATAGACAAGCAAACAAGTTATTCAGTCCCCAACAGAGTCACCATTATTTTATTAGGAAATATAGTGTCTATGAAAAGATGCTAGTCCCACTAAGATGGGTAGCTATCTTAGAAACAAACAGATTAAAGTTACTTTCATTTTCCTTTACGAGAAGTAGATAGTGGAGGAATAAAGAATACCAACCTCAATCTTTCGCTTGGGTCCTTGCTTGTCCCTTCTCTAATCATCAAACAATATAGGACCAGATATATATTGACCACACAAATTCATATATCATCAAACATACAAGAATGTGGAGGAAAACTTGAATAATTTATTGATGTAAAGATTAGAAGAAAGGATTACAACCCATAGATCGGACCCAACATCATCCTCCCAGCATGAAAGCCCTTCTTCACCTCATGAAAATCTTAGATCACCCAACCCTATGATGTTCTACCAGGAAACCGACATCACTTCCTTACAAGATACAAGATTCTAGCCTCTGGATCTCTGGGATGAGGAATCCATATATAGATGATTTTAGGGGGGTGAGTTAGCTTTCGAGATTTTGATTAGTATCTTCTCTCTGATAGTTCCTGATTCCACTTGGAGATTGATGATCTCTTAGTCATCCCTGGGCGAATTCAGAGAGGCAAGTGTCACAGGAGAAGTGGACACCACATATCTCCACAATGGTATGATATTGTCCACTTTGGGCCTAAGCCCTCATGGATTTGCTTTTGGACTTACCCCAAAAGGCCTCATACCAATGGAATCCTTATATACCCATGATCCTCCCCACTTCTAGTCAATGTGGGACTTTGGTTGTATACCCAACAATCCTCCCCTCAAACAAAGGACCATCGAGCCTCCCCTCAAACAATTATCCATCCGTCCACTCTCTACCAACC
>APFE031542482.1:0-33636 GCA_000404065.3 Pinus taeda | reverse complement strand
TTCCCCCCTTACATCTTTCCTTAATTTTATTTTATTTCTTTGTTTTTTTGTTGAAGTATGTCTGTGTTCAAATATTATCTTTCTCCTTCCTCTTTTTTTTTTGTGATTAGCTTTCCTCCTTGCTATTATAGTTCTTACTTTATATATATTAAAATACTAGATTACAAATATTATATCTTATTAACCAATTTATTCTATTATAAGTGAATTTAAATATCAAGATAAGGATTTTAACATTATTAATCTCTATAATATCAATAATAATGGAAATAACATCAATTCATCTTTAACCATCCTCCATTTTTATGAGTTTAGTTTCCATTCTTCCATTCCTAGTCTTTTATTTTTGTTTCTACAATTAAAATTTATCATAGAAATTAATATATTGAATTATACTAAAATAGTGTATTTAGTATTAATCTCTATAGTAATATTATAGCATTGGTACATTATTGTTTGGATTTAATATTACAGTCCCCCTATAAGACTATAATAATAATTAATAATATTAAATCAAAATACTATTCCATCAATAAAACATATGGTTGGACACTAACCCACTACACTTTTTAAAATAACTATTTATATATGACATTACTTTTAAACATTTAACTAATGATTTCTAAATAATATTATTTTCCACTACTATTAGTCAAACCCTAACAGCCTATTTTATTAATTATCTCTAAACATTACTACTACAATCATTAATATCAATTGGCTCTAAAAATTAATATTTAATTCCAATATTCCATTTATAATACCGAAATTTAATATTTATATATTACACAATAGTTACTTTGTAACTAAATTTAATTTTATTATTTAAAATATCGAAACTAAATATTTATTTACTACATACTTGTTACCTAACAACTATTTCCCAATGGCTATTTTCCAACAGCAAACTCTGGGTAGTGATGCAGCCTTGTTGTTTATTCCCTTAGATCTATTAATTTCTCACATTGTCCTGAGGATGGACCACATTAGTTGGTTCGAAACGTCGATCAAATCCTAGTGATGTGATTAATCTGAAAGACTAATATCAACATTATGGATCACAAAAGTCTTAGATCTAACATCAATATATAATTTTCCTTGATAATGATCGTTAAGTACAAAATTATGAAAAACACTTATGAATAAAGAAAACTAGCACTCATATCATTATGAGAAAACATAAGAAATCTAAAGGAAATTAGGTTAACTCAATTGTTATAAAACCAACTCACAAAATAGAAGAAACAGATAGATCAATGACCTAAAAGATAGCCTCTTCGAGGGGGAGTCCTCCTTTACATTACACAAATGAAAAATTATTGGATGATACAAATGATGAGACTTCCTTTCCATATATAGGAGTCTAAGTGGTCACAATATAATCAGAGTTGACATAACAATAATAATGTAAGGGAAAAACAATAACAATAAGGGGTACAATAACAATAATAATAAGGGAATACACTAGTATTATAGTGACCTAACATGCCCCTCTCCTTCAAAAACGTGTTTTCCTCAATGCTTGAGTAGTTTTTGATGCTTTTGTATAATATTATCATCCTCCCATGTAAAACCTTCAGTGGGTAAGTTCTTCCACTTGATGAGATACTCTTAAATTGATCAATTTCGCAGTTTTCAAGTTCTTCTTTTTGTCACTACTTTAGGTTCCAATATGATTTTTCCTTCGTCTTCAAGCTCTGGAAATATTTTTTGAACAAAGAGCTTGTCACCTATAACCTTCTTTAAGCATGAAACATGGAAAACTAGGTGCACTCAGGAAGATGCAGGAAGTTTGAATTTGTATGTCATTCTACCAATCTCTTGCGACACCTTTTATGGACCATAATACTCTTTTGATAATTTATTGTCGTTCTTGGCTTCCTTGAGGGACATTTGTTTGTATGGTTGTAGCCGTAGAAATACCCAGTCACCTACATCAAAACTTCTTTCACTGTGATGTTGATATTCCTGTTGTGTCATTTTATTCTGCACTAAAGTGAGGTTGTCCTTTAAGAGTTGGAGAAGTTTTTCTTGATTCTCGATGTGATATTCCACTACTTGAAACTTAGGATCATCTCTAAAATATGATCTGATGGATAGTGGATGATATCCATGAAACACTATAAATGGGGTCATTTTTGCTGTATTATTGAAGGAAGTGTTATACCACCATTCAGCAAGAGGCAACCATTTGACCCATTGTGTCTGTTTATCAGATCCAAAGCAACAAAGGTATCCTTCCGAAAACAAATCATTATCTCAATTTTCCGACCAGATTCAGGATGATAAGATGAGCTATGAGGTAACTGAGTACCCATAAAATAAAATATTTTTGTGCAAAAATTTCGAGTGAAAATAGGACATCTATCACTTACAATAATATTTTCGTTTCCACATAGCTTTTGAATTGTTTCCATAAATGTAGTAGCAACTGTGATGGATTTAAATGGATAATATAATGCATAAAATTGTGCATACTTGGTAGGTCTATCAACTACCACCATGATGACAGTCTTTCGTTTAGGCTTGCATAAACCTATGATAAAATCCATTGAAACGTCCTCCCAACATTGACATGGAATGGATAAAGGTTGTAAAGGACCTGGGCTCTTAACTTTCTTGACTTTATTTTGTTGGAAAACCAAACATTCGACCACAAACTTTTGAATATTAGATTGAAGGCCATCCCAAAGAAAATTCCTTCTTAACCCTTTGGTAAGTTATCAAAAATCCTAAATGCCCTCCTAAGGGAGATGTGTGCAATTCCCTAAGAATTTGTTGTGTAAGTTGACAATTGTTACAAAAGTACAAGCAATATTTGTACCATATTGAATCATTTTTATAGCTAAATGTATCAAATTTACTAGGATCTTGGTGCAAATTTTGAATGACTTCCAACACTTCTTCTTCATTCTTGTATTGATACCTTGCCTCGTTTGTCCGATCTCGTTAGATAATAGAAATGGCACAAAGCAATGCTTCCACATCCTCATCCTTTCTTGAGATTGCATCTGCAACAACATTTTTCTTCCCTCTTTTGTAGATGATTTCAAAGTCATAAATCAACATCTTTGTAATCCATTTTTGCTGCTCTTCTGAAGATATCTTTGTTCTAAAAAGTATTTAAGGCTATCATGATATGCTTTTACCTTGAAGTGTCTTACCATTAGTTAGGGTCACCATTTCTTAAGAGCACGTAGTATTTCCAACATTTCCTTCTCATAAATATCTCGGTGTTAATATTCTCCTTCGATTGCAGGCCCATTGAAAGCAATAGGTCATCCTTCTTGAATTAAATAAGCACCTATTCCATTTCTTGAGGCATCGCATTCCGCAATAAAGGTTTCTGTGAAGTCTAGCGTAGCGAAGACCAGTGCTTGGCACATTACCTCTTTAAGATGTTAAAAGGTATTTGTTTCTTATGGAGTCCAAGAAAATGCATGCTTCTTTAGTAAAGTTGTTAGAGGTGCCACTATTCTACCATGATTCTTAAATAACTTGCAATAGCACCCTGTCAACCCGAGAAATCCTCACAGAAAAATACTTACACAAATACTAACACAAATTTTCTAAGGACGGGTTTGGTAATGGAATTCATCAAACCTTGAAACGTAGAAGGTGCATTGGTGAGGCCAAAACCCATGACCAAAAATTCATAATGACCCTCATGATTGTTTTGGAAAATTCGATATCTACAGATAAATACTAATTCCCTAGGTAAGTAGCCATATCTAAACAACATTTTCAATTATTTTAGTCTTTTCCTATAAGCAATAGATAAGATGAGAATAAGAGAATACCTACTTGTAGTTCTGCTTTCCTTTCGTCTCCTTTGTATTGATCTTGTCATTCCTTCCCATACTTAATATGCTTGAGAAGTACCTGTAAACACAAAAGGAAACAAAGAATCAATCAAAGTGAAATATCTATTGAATATGAGTGAATGGAATCAAATACATTTCACGCATATAAGCATTATAAGAAAATTAAAACATATGGGAGAAAGGCTCAAATAATTTATTGAATATAAGATGGAATTACAACTATTATATCTTATTCAAAGTCATTTCTCTAGCTTGGATCCCATCCACATCACATCAAAAGCATGACAAACTTGTAGCATTACAATACATTCATCAAAGCCAAATCTCATAGCAACATTATCTCCTTACAATTCAACATAATCCAGCCCCTGATCACTTAGATGAGTGGTTAATTTATACGGAGATGAAGGATTTTTTGTCATAAATGGGAGTATTGAATGGCCTTCCATAGTTAGAATTAGTTCCATGGAGGAAGGGATGAGAGAATAATATTCATCTTAACTAATTCTTCATCCATTTTCAAGCTCATAGGAGTTGATAAGTGAGGGAACCTTCTAAATGACTCCAAGAGATAAGAATATTCCCCAAACCCTGTGTGCATTTCACTCAAACCTACCTAATGCAGGTGAAATGAAGCCTAAGTGCTGTGGAGAGCACCATGGCATGGACTTAACTTCTCTGCAGTGCACCCTTACATGGTCCTACATGTGCTGGTCCCTCTAGAGGCCATTTCTGGATGTCTTCAAGTCATGAAACTGTCTAGGAAGGAGGCATTCAATGAGGTGACTTGTTTAGGGGATGTAGCAACTGGAACTAGGGTTTGATGAGCCCTAAACACTAATCTGGATGATGGGATTGATGTGCCCAAATGGATCTGTAACAACAACCCCCTAAAGCATGAACTCGGAAAAATGACAATGTCGAATGAAATGCTTTACGATGTGATGATGAGGTATCAAAGTGTAAGGTGACCTGCATGAATTACAATACATATATCATGTTAGTTTTATTTTTTACATGAACCACTAGGGGAATGCATACCCATGCTCAACTTATAAACTTTCATTACATGTACATAAACAGTCATCTATAGATATAGACCCATGATCAGAATGACCATCAATGTAAATACATTGTACATATGATTTAGTACTCCTGAAATTGCAGCCTCGATGGAAGAAACTAGATTGGGGGTCTTCTATCTCGTTCAATCTTTCGATGGAGTACAAACCTAACCATGTGAATATATGATCTGAAGTTGAACCTGGGAAGACACTATCTTATTACTAGCCAATGATGTAAGTTGTTAATAGACATGAGAGAAATCACCGATAATGATAATGATCCTCATGGTACTGCAGTACATTGTGCATGGTGTCAATGGATGATTTGATGTCGAACACCATACAAAGTGTTTCGGTCGAAGGCCATTGATGTTAACCTATCGTTGGAAGTAAGAAACCTGCCATTGAAGTGTGCAAGCCTCAAGTTACTAGAAGTGTGTTTCTAAGTCAACTTATTAGATAATGTGTTGATGTCGACAAGAAGCGAGTTGTCGCAGGAGGGTTTTGAGGTATCCCACATCAATGACACGAAATGAGTGTACTAATTTTGGAGATGGAATTTGACTGGAAACACAAGGTTCATGAATGGTGCTCATGAAATGAAGGTCTATGGTATTGCAAAGGATGGATTTTGACTAAGTGAATTCCATTGAACATGTCAGTGACACTAAAATAAATTGGTAGCATTGACCCAGAAGAATGTGGTGGATGGTATGATAGACCAATGGTGATAACCATCAAGCTAATAACCCAACCCAGATAGTCATGGTGATGGAGTGAAAATGTCATGTTGAAGAGCGACCTGCTATAATAATGTGTTTTTCCCCTTTTTCCCATTTTCCCAGTCATCGCTGACCAGTGCCTCTTTATTTTTATCAAGCTTGAGGAGGACAACATATTCTTTCATATAATTCCATCCTTTGGGTGAATCCATCACTATGTGATGTTTTAACAAGTTTAAATACAAAGATAACTAGGTCCTTTTCATGTTTAGAGAGTTTGAAAAGAGCTTAAAGAGGACTCCAAGGGGGTTCATTTTTCGTTCTTAACATAGCTCGAAAAAGAGATAAAAGTGTGCTCTATGGTCAAAGGAACAATTTACAATTAAGCACGTTGAATATTGTAAGTCAACTGTAAAACCGGTTCAAAACACCACCAAATCAATTAAAAATAATTGTTTCATAGATAAAAATGGGTAAAAACTATTTTTTACTTGATTAATGAACATGAAATAAACATAAAACAAGTTTTTACCATGACATTTTTACGATTTCAAACTTACCCTTCAATTTTGTGCTCTGGGCAAGTTTTTACCTCAAACTTCCTTAACTAGTTGTGAGAGATTCTATTGACTATTTTCTCAAGCCATTTGAACCAGGTAAGAGCTTAGCCTCTCTTGTTTCATATAAAGTCATCATTTTGTCATTTCATGCAAGTTTTACGGTTTTTTGGGGGCCTCGAAGTTTTATTTTTTCTCCCTGGGATCAACACGGGCTTTCACATCGAAAATTGTGCTGAAGAGAACCTAGATATAAGGCTACATGCTCTGTAGTGCATTGTCTTTGTGCCTAGAGTACGTTGGGCGAGTTTCCCAAGTTTGATTTAGTTGTTTGCTCCAAAATTTGTCCTATTTTTTGCATGGAAAAGATACTAACTAAGGTTATAATTGTGTTTCAGGATTTCATTGGATCAGAATCTTGATTACATAGTGAGAAAGAGAGGACAAATAACAAGAAATGGTTGTCGTAAACAATCCAGGTATAGTTGAGGCCCTAAAAAATTGTGGGTTACTCAAATAGTTAAAGTTGTCTAGAATGAGGCAACAAATAGAACTATTGCAGTTCCTTGTTCATGCATGGGATTTGATAGATCATAATTTTCATATTTGGGACACGATAGTCCCTATTACCATTGATGACATTTACTTTCTTACCGAACTATCAAGGCGAGGTGCCCCCATCTCACTTTCTAGATTTTCTCATGGAGGTGAATCAGTGAGACATTATATTAGATAGTTTTTTCGGCTAGGTACATAGCCTAGCAAGGATGGGAAAATAAACATCATGTATATAGGTGATTTTCTTTCAAGAATGATCCTCTTCACAATCGCAACATTGGCTGGTAGTGTGACACTACATCTGGTGAGTAGATCATACATGCAGTATGCAGTGGAGTGTCTAGAGCCAAACGTTTTGAACTGGTTCGAGGTTGTTCTTTCTTTAGTGAAAGAACAACTGAGCAAGGTAAAAAGTGGTTAGGTGAAGAATTTCCGTGAGGGTTCAATCTTAATAGCTTTTACCTTGAAGAGAATCCCATTGATGCAACCACATCATGTATCACTGGGTGTAGCTGGTCCTAGAGATCCACGTATGCAGAGGTGGGTCCAATTGATGGCTCGACATGTGGGTTAGTCAACAAGCATTTTTTCCACTACATTCTTCAGTTGGCTTGAGTGAAAACATCTTTTTATTAAGGAGCATCCACACTCAGGGATGGATTTCTGTGGATATCCAAATTTGATTCTACCAATTGGAGCATAATGGGGTGCTATGGGTAAATTGTTTGACCAAAGTGTTTTTTGATTTTTCAAGCTTCTACATCTTTTTGTGTTTTTAATGTTTCCAAGACAAAAATAAAAGCATTCTCATGCATACAAATGTGGGTATTGTTTGACCTATGGGGTACCAATATGGTGCAGGTGGGCCATCGTAGAGAAACATTGGGACTGCAGTTCTCTATGACTTCGATTTAACCGAGACCTTAGCAGAGTTGCAGGATCACATAGAGGGATTAACCGTTGATTTTTCAAATGTCCAGATCGAGGAGTTACCTATGAGGCTCCAGCATCACACTATTGGTGTCCCTAGCTATTGGGCGAGGATTTTGCGTATGATAGCACAGCCTATGACTTGTTATCATCATCACCACTAGATCTAGTTAGCATGTTTTTATACATTTTTAGTTTTTTGGGTTAGATGACCAAACATGTCTGGGACACAAATTTTGTAAAAAAAATTAAAACACATATCTATTTCACTTTTAGAGTTTTCTATGATTATATGCCATCCTATTCAACTGATGATGTGAATTGAAAATATTACTTTTACATGTGTCACAAATGTCTATTTAACACATAATTCACTAGAGAATCAGTTAATGTGTTAAGATTTATGGAAATATGTTGATATTGAATGTGTTCAAAATGCTTTTCCAAAGTACGAACTTTAAGGAACATGCAAAAAGTTGTTGGATTTTGGACAGTACAAATGTTTGTTAGTTGTAGTACAACGAGTTGTGAATCTAGCCTAACGATGATTTGATGAATGCCAAGTGAAATGGAATCAGAGAGAAGTTCAATCAATGCAATATACTCACCGATGTTTTTCGTCGATCGACCAATACAAATCCCTTGAAAACGCACTAACTCACCACTTGGAGCAAAAATAGCCCATGCCGCAAAAGACAAGTTCTGCGTACTATGACTAGCACCATTGGTGTAACCAAAAAAAGGTTTTGAAGACTCCGAAATGTGCAAAAAATGAAAATTGGATTACTAACTAGATAAAAAATGCTAAAATACACACACACACATAGAGTGAAACCATATATACAGTGAGTTTTACTACACTCAATCAAGCATAGTAACATTTGTAGTACAACCCATTTTGGGGCTATGACAATGGAATCCCATCATAATATACTAATTTCTAGGCACCTTATGTCAAAACACACAGCAATATAAGGACCAATCCACATTGATTCGAGTTTTCCTGCTCCAAGTGTATCAACTTCTTGATCATAAAGAAAGATTAGATCTCCTTCTGAGAAGATACGAGGCTTGATATTTCTATCATATTTTGCCTTGATTTTTTTCTTATGCACTTCATTAGAAAATTATCCTAGTTAGCCAATGGTTTCATCCAGATGCATTAGTTCCATGAAATGTGCTTCGTCTTCAGAAGTGTCAGGTAACAGGTCAATCGCGAGTTTGAGAGATGAAATTTCACATTGTATCAGCAAGACTTCTTCCAAACCATACACCAATTGAAAGGGTGTGAATCTAGTTTCATTTCGCACTGAGGTCTGATATGCCCACAAGGCAGAGTACAGGATTAAACGTTAGTTTCATTTATGAACCCCTATCATTCTTTGTAACATCTTCTTCGGGATTTTGTTGATGGCGTCAACTTGTCCATTTGCTTGCGAGTAATAAGGGGTAGAACTCTCATGTGAGAGTCCTAACTTAGCAGTCAACTTAGCCATCATGTCATTGTGAAAATGTGACCCATAATACATAACTATGGCTTGTGGTACACCAAACCAGGAAACCATATGGTCAAAAAAGAAAAGAGTAGCCATTTCACCACAATTGTTCACTGTTAGCATCACCTTGGCTCATTTAGTAAAATAGTCAATGACGACTATAATATACCCATGGCCCTCGACCGAGGTGGGGTTACATGTCATGAAGTCAATGTCCAATTTGGAAAATGGTCCAACAACAATGACTGGATCCAATGGTATAGGTGGTAATCTATTTTTTCGGTCATACAATTGGCATGCGTGACAGCTTTTGATGACAATAATAAAATCTTTGAATATATTTGGCCAGAAGTAACCAACACAGAGAATTCTCTATGCGATAGCATATCTAGACACGTTTCCACCACAAGCACCTGAATGGTAGTCATTCGATGCTTTCCTAGCTTCCTCATGTGTGAGGTGCCTCTGTAAAATCATATTGACGCCACGACAGTAAAGAGTGTCGTCAATGAGCAGATAATCTTTGGCTTGGTATCGAATATGTCGTTGTTGAGAGCGAGAGGTAACAGGCCAGAAATTTTTGGTTTGGACATAGATCAATATATCTCCATAGCACATGTCAGGTGACAATATAAATAACATAGACTCATCCCAAGATCAATGGTTTAGTTGTTGAACCAATGGAGGTTGACGGAAGGTCGCAAAGAAACTCTGCGA
Organism: Pinus taeda; assembly: GCA_000404065.3. NCBI lineage: Eukaryota > Viridiplantae > Streptophyta > Pinopsida > Pinales > Pinaceae > Pinus > Pinus taeda. Next base: position 23,768 of record APFE031542482.1, on the reverse strand, counting down.
AAACTAGATATTTCTTTGGTTTGGACTTGATGAATTCCATATCAAACTCCTACAAAATGACTATCCATTTGGAGTACTTTCCCCCTAGCAATTGACGTGACAAAATATATGTCATAGGGTTGCAATATGAAATGATAGTGGTCTTCTGGAGTATGATGTAATGGCAAAATCTTTGAACATCTTGCACAATTGCCAAAGTTAGTTTCTCGACATAAGAGTACTTACTTTTTGTATCATTGCAATTGCAACTCAAACAATAAATCGTATCTTCAATACTATTTTCTTCTTGGAATAAAATAATGCCAATGGTTGTATTTGTAGTGGCAAGATACATGTATAGTCATTTTGATAATGCAGAGAATACATTAATGATGCTCTAATCAAGGTATCTTTAAGAGCATCAAAGGAAGCTTGCGCAACTTGATCCCAATGGAAGGGTATCCCCTTTTTCAAAAGATGTGTAAAACCTTTAGCCATCTTAGGGTAATTAGGAATGAACCTCCTCAGAAGGTTAGCCTTCCCTTGGAGTCTCCGTAACTCTAAAAGATTTGAAGATGGACGCAAATCGAGAATTGCCTAAACCTTTAATTGGTCTATTCGAATCCCTTCTCTAGACTCTACAAATCCAAGCAATCGACCAGAACCAACACAGAACACACATTTGTGAGTCATCACTTGTACCCTTGGCACCATAAAAATATTGCTCTCAAATGTTGCTGGTGATCAGTCCATTTTCGTGAATGAGTAGGTAAATCATGAAGGTAAGGTTGAACAATGTTCTTGATGTCATGGAAGATATAGTTCATTTTCGTTTGAAATGTAGCCCCTACATTCTTCAAACTGAATGGGAGTTTACTATACGTGAATGTGCCTCATGGACAAATAAAAGATATTTTAGATTGGTCCTGTGGGTGGATATTGATTTGAATGTAAGTGGAAAATCCATCAATAAATGAGATATTTCACATCCAACACATTCATCAATACTCTGGTCAATAAAAGGGGTAGGATAATTGTCCTTTGGACATGGTTGATTTACATCCCTATAATCGACACACAATCGAGTTGTCCCTTGTTTCTTCATGATAGGAACAATGTTGGAAACCCAGTCACTAAGAGGTACAAGGTATATGAAACTAGCATGCAAAATATTTTCAATTTTCTTTTAATAGCAATGACTTTCTTTGGATGAATAGGTCAAATCCACTGTCGTACTAGTTCAACATCAGGGTACATTTTGATTTTGTGTTGAAGAATACTAGAGTAAATTCCCAGTATCTCCTCGTATGAACATGCTAATATATATCGAAATTCATGAGAGAGGGTATGGTAGTTGTCAAGTTCTAATGGAGAACAAGATTTGGCGGCATTAATTTTTTCTACAACATTAGGCTTGGTCGAAATATTAATAGAAATATTTTATTCAATATTTGACAGGTTTTGCTTGGAATCTACTGTGTCTATGAAAAATCAATTCGAAAGTAAATCAACAATTGAAGGGTGGTTTAGTTCATTTGAATAATATTCGATGTCATCTAGAAGCCACGAATGATGATGATAATCTTCCCAAGGTTCTTCTCCTATCATCATAGATTTAAATGATTCCTTCATTCGTAGAATGTATACATGAAATAGGATCTAAAGAAGTACCATATTCTAACGAACAGTTTACCCATTCAATTGGTGAAAGTTGGTTTGGGATTGCTACAGAAGCCAAAAAAATTGATTGTTATGCCAGCTAAATGGGGCTTAATGGCATAACCTCAATATTACTATCATCTTTAGAATTATGGTAATCCTCCTCAAATCAGATGAGGTGGAGGAAATCATGATGCAAGTCTCTATTACTACCACTTCCGCTAAATTAGATGGTGGTGGTAGTGTAAAAGTACCCATTAGGGAAGGATCTTTAAAGAGACCTACACCAACACTTTGAAGTGACAACGTGGGTCTGTGTACCAATAGAATGCTTCCCGTGGCCTATGATTTAGATGCAAAGAAGGAAATATGATCGATAACTGTGATTCCACCCTTATGAGGGAATGCAATGGTGCGAAAGTACGTGGAAACCACAATAGCCATAACATATACCCATAGCCTTCTGAGTAAAATGCTGCAGTCCATGGGTCCATCAACTACTTTAACTTCAACAGTAATTGTTTTACCCCTAGTTCGATTTGCAGGTTACTTAGAATCCCATAGGGAGTATATGTTCATCTATCGAAATATTTTATCATGGTTGGTGATTGTGACAATGGTGGTGAACCAAGATTTTTCCAATAGCTCATTGAGATAATGCAAGTAGATGCCCACTCATCAATAAAAGTTCAGTGAGCATTCTTATGGAGAGCCCTTACTTAAATTAAGAAAGTTAATTGCACCAGTAACTGTGGTGTATATCCCGCATGGTTAAAAACCACACGATTGGAATCCGAAGTGTCTTTTCCATGAATTGCTGACAGTAAAGCCTACTTCTGTGAGGGGCAGTTTTGTGATACCTCGAGTCTTGACATAGCGAAAGGTGATTGAGCAAGGTTTTCCACTATGTTATAGTTCTGAGCTGCTCAAGCTCGAGGGTTAAATGTCGATTTATGAACAAATCCCTTTGGTGATTTTATTGTCAATTCTGGCGCAATAGGTGGTGGAATATTTTCAGATGAAGTCGAAGTCGAAGGTTTAGGTTCATCAATAGCTTGATTATTCGACAATGAAGATGGATTTCTGTAACCTTTATTTCTCGTTGACATGAAAACTTTATTTTGTGGCTTTTTAATGGATAACATGAGTACTTGGGACGTGGAAGCATGGTCTATCACAACCAAATGTGTCTCCGAGTTTGGAAACAAATCAGTCAACACTGCAGATGTGTTAGAAGTCTTTAGAAGTTTAGAGACTTCTGAGCATTATGGACAATCTCTTGTAAAGTTCTTATCATTACAGATTATACATTGATAATGAGGTTTCCTTGCCAAAGTAGAGGAATCATATGATTTATTTTGCCGGGAATTATCTTGTTTCTTCTTATTTTCCCCCTTCTTCTTGTCTCCTAGTTCCTTTTGATTTTTTCCTTTGTCACATGACATGGCATTAACTTCGGAAGCAAGAGTGCTTTCTGACGCATTGTTAGCTTGATTGGTAATGGAATGAGTTTGACCAGATGGTCTTCCTACCATTTGCATGGTCGAAGAAGTGATCACACCGTCATCGGCATTAGAGTCCTTACTTGATTGTGGAGGAGGATGATCAGTGAAATCTGGTTGGGGAGTGTTAGTGGAAGTATCTTCATCCCTCCATTAGATATCAAATCCTCTTGTTGCATTGCATATTAGGTGTCCTACCCAGTCAGTTGCATTCCATTAGGAGCATCGATCATCTGACGATAGTGGCTTCTCCTACATTTTCCCTCATGTCCTGTACCTACTGGCCCATGTTTATTCATCAAAATCATATAGAGTCACCTTTTTGTCTTAAAGATTGAAAAAGTATTTTCTAGGGTTTCGTTGTCATTAGGTCTAGGGTTTCATTAGGGTTTTATTAAAAAGGGTTTCAAAATGTCCAATAATATCCAGCATGCATATGGGGAGGTTCCAGTACCAATAAAGTTCATAATCAAGTGCTCAGAGATGTATTTTTCCTCAAAACTATCTTTTGCAAAAAAATAGAGTATTTCAGGTTTTATTGTAGAAATTCATGTAATTTTATTTCCTTCATATGTAAATCACTTCACCTGAAACCGTGGTCACTTTCTCTAGCCTCAGTAGCTCCAATCCCCTATAAAGCAAACAGAAAACAAGTCATTCAGTTCATCAAAACACTCAAAAAGTGAAAAGTTAAAAAAAAACAAAGTTAAAAAGTCAAGTCATATTCTAAACATTGTAAAGTGGGTTTTATGAAACAAAAATTTAGAAGTCTTTGTATATATATGATTTCTTCAATTTGAAAATCCCATTGGCATTCAAGCAACAAAGTGTGAGTAAGAGTAAAGCCGTTTTTTAGCAAAAGAAGAGAAATTGGGAGAAATTGCCCGAATTCAGAGGCGTGACGCACTGGGTAAGTGGCACGATGCACATAGTAGGTGCGGCACATAGGGCCACAATTTCCAGGGTTAAACTGAACGGGTGCGATGCATAGATCTGCCAAACCCAGTTTCTTCAAAAACTTCCTCATATCGCCAAAATCACCCAAATACTCCACTGGACAAGTAAGTGTAGCTCTCCTCTTGGCTAGTGAAAGAGTTCGTTATAAAGTTTATGATGGATTGTGTAAACAAAATCAAACCCTACTTCTTTGCATCTCTCAAAGGAAATAGTGCCTAGGGTTTACATTTTATTTTGGCTGCCAACTCCACTCTCCCATTCCCTCACCATTTCACTCCTTCACTCATTTTCACCTGATTCCCCTATTCCCTAATCTCCCATATTCCTAAAAAATCATCTATCCCTATCCAAATTCCCATTTCCCAACTCCTAAAATATAAATTCCCAAACCCTAGTGCTATACCCAAAACTCCCAAATCACTACCTAATCCCCCTGTTTCCCTAACTAAATCTTGTCCTAACAGTCCCAAAATCCTCATTGTTTCCTCCCAACACAGTCCCTCACATATTTTTCCCTTGGTGGCAGAAAATCAAGAAACACCATAAAATTCCTATTCCTCATCAACACATCTCACCCACTAGCAGAGATGTAGTCTGATCCTTCATATGATGATGAAGAAGAGAGACACAGTGATTCTTATATAGAGGTACATGGACAGAGGAGGCCTCATAGAGGTGGTAAACATATTCGAGAAGAACCTACCACTCTTACTGAGTTACAGGCCTGCCCTCTCGCCATCACTTGTTTCCAACACCAGTTCTGCTATGAATTTTGTGAGATGGTTGCTAGAATCCAGTGTCATCATGAGTTGTCTCGTTTGTTTGTGCTTCATTTACATGACGACCAAGCCACTCTAGCTCGTGTAACATTTAATTTAGCACCAGAATTTACTCCACTAGCAATCGATATTCCTAACATTGGAGAGCAATGGAACAAGAGGTAGCAAATTGACAAGCAACATTATGAACCATACATCAAGCCCGATTATTTGAGACAAATCAGGAGAGTTTTTCCTTTTCGGTACCTGAAATATTTGTATTCTCCTTTGATGAAACTAATAATGAAGTATTTTCGTTGTGAGGGCCGGTTTTCCCACTTATATGCCTACCATATCAGGTTGCTGATACATTTTACCAAGGTGAGGATGATGAACCTCCCCTACTTCATGTGCCAAAACATTGAGAATATTACCACCCTAGTAGAACACAAGACCCCTCAGCAGCACTTCAATAATATATATCATTTTGTGCTCATTAAGATTGTGGTCATCCATCAGCTCGGTTTGCAAGGCATCACTTGGGAGGACTTCATTTCTCGTGATTTTTTCATATCTCCTCAAGGACCTTCAGTGGATTTGTATGAGATAGGTGAAACTCCTTATCAACATGAGGGTCATGAGACACAAACCACTAGTATGCCGGTGTTTATCACTTATTAGAAGGGCACTAGACGGTTGTTCACAGTAGCAAAGCGAGTATTATCTCCACCTTGGGTGGAAGGGATCTCGCTTCCTTCATCAGCACAATAGGTTCATGACAAAGGAAAGAGGCCATTATAGGATGAGGGACCATCAGGTGAGTGAGATATTGATTTCATTCTCATTGAAGGTGATGATACCGATGTGGGCCCACAAAGCTCAAATCTCAAAGAAGTCATCCAAGAGCAGCAGGAGGACATGAATGCCTTGTCCCTCAATTTGGAAAGGCCTAAATGGATTTTAAAATATCTGGAGCAATGAAATAAGTAGCTTGAGGACCAGCTGGCGATTATGGAGTTGCAAAACATTCGGGAGAACCTCCAAGCTGCCAAAAGGAGGAAGGTGAAATTCACATCGCTTGAGCAAGAGATCAATGCCGATCGGGAAACATGGTTTGAAAGACTTAAATTCCACTTAGAGAGGTTGTTGGAGAAGGCCAACAAAGAGAAGACATTGTTGAGACATATGGTTTATCATTACATGGCAAGGAACAAAGTTTGCAAGGCAAGAATCACGAGTTTAAAGGCAAAATTGAAAAGGGCATCAAGGAGGCGAAAGGAGCATGATAGACTTTAGATATTGGTTGAGGCTTCCTTGGCCCAACACAATGCTTGATGGAGAAGACTCAGCCAAAATTTCAAACAATTTGGGGCACTTTTTGCATTTTGGGGATTTTTGGCACAAAAAACAGAGTTTTCTGCCCTATGCGCTGCGCCACCTGGCGCTCGCTTTTGATAGGAGCCTGCAAACCACAAAAACTCATAATTTTTGGATTTGGCATGGAAAAATATGCTTTCCTACTAATGGCCAAGAAATTTGTATAGGTTTTGAGCCCTCAAAAAGGTCAAAAACACTCAAAAAATCACCTTACTGCCCCTATTTTGACACACAGGAAGCAGTGTTGGGAGAATTGACTTCTGAAGGGGACAATGGAGGCCAAATTGAAAAATTCCACTTGGGGTGGAAAGAAGATAGGAATGCCTTTCATAAAAGAACACTTGAAGTGAATTTGGACATAGGGAAGGCCTCCAAAATTGGGTTCAAACAGGTGCTACACATGGAGAATCAGGCGCGGCGCATAGAGGAAATTTGGCCCAGTTTGACGAGGAATGCTTTGTTTTTCACCTAGCTTTTGCCAGTTTGAGTTTTTAACCTTCTTAATGTCAAATTTGTGATGTAATTTAATGTACATTCATGGATCATTATGTAAATATGTCAAATTTTAACTTATGGAGGTAGATTCATCAGTTAAAAAGTTGTTTGACACTGAATGAATCAGTTCCCTTAGAGGCATGTTGTTCCACTGCCTAATTTCTAGTTCTCAGTTTAGAATTAGATGGAACAGCTCCTAAAAATGTGAGCTTGACCTCTAGATGCTAGGATGAGCTATGGTTTGTCTATATATTGTAATTTTTCAGTCATTAGCATGGTTGGAATCTTGAGAAAGCAAGGAGCTTCATTGTACACTGATATCAGCATTTTGGCTCAGGAGTTGAGACTAGGGTTTGCAACACTCTTTGGGATCCCTGTGGCATTTTGTTTTGGTATAGTGCTTTTCTCTGTAATTTTGAATTTACATATGTGTTATGTATGACATTATCTATCTTGTTTCTTCCTAACTAAATCAAACAAGAGTGAAAGTAGAATCCATTGAAATTACAGTGCTCTACTTGAGGTTTGCTTTAGTTTCTTGATGTTTTCAGTTGTTTCAAGAGGATCCATGGCCTCCCATGCCCTCTTCAACTCCTCACCTATCTAATCCCTCCATCTCATTCAATTTGAAGTGCCAAAATCAGTTTCCTACCTGCCCCCATTGAGATCTCTACAAGACGGAGCCTCATTCCGTGCACCCAAGATCTACTTTTTCATTAGAGCCAACAAACACATCATTTTATTCAATCAAACTGTTTGCACTTCTACATAGCCTAAGATCAGTAGTTATATCAATCATCTCAAGCCTTTAGTGATCATATTTTGTTGAGATTGACCCAGACAGAGCCCTCTCCCAACCTGGTAGGGCTAGCTACCAGGTTAAGTGTGGTTTGATGTTGGCCCCGGATCCTACCTTTCTCAGCCTAAGGTAAATCTAGGCTCTAATAGAGTGGAGACTCCACTGGGGAGAGATTCTTTGTTTGTTAGTTTTCTTAATTTTATAAACCACAGACGGAGTCTGAATATTAGCAAGGTAGCCTTTGAAATGCTTTTACTTTGCGTTAGCACAAGTAGATAAAAGCTACTTCAGTGAATCTATGATCTAGTCTTATAAACGGAATATCTAACCTGCAAATCACCCCAGTGAATCTCTGATCTGCTTTTGGATGATATGTTTAGGATTTGATATGTTGAACAAGTTGCTAATGTCTATTTTATTTCTTGGAAATAATAGCACACTGGCTTCCAGAAGATATACCAGACCTAATCCAGATCCAGATCCTCCTCCTGTGTATGCAAATCCCAATCTTATTCCAAGAATCCTTTGTCAAGAAAGTGTTGTCATTCCCATGTTCAAATCTCATTCATGCCCTGTGATTTTTGAGTATCTTTAAGATCTTGAGTTTGACGAACAGTTTGGTCTGTCACTATTTGAAACAAAATCTGAAAGTGTTGTTGGTTCTGTTATCCTGAATCTAGAATTTGTTACAGTTCTTGAAACTGAAAGGGAAAATAAATCAATTGATGATTATATCTTGAAACTTCAATCATGACTTTGAACATCACTCATTTTTTAGAAATTTCATCTCCAACCCTTGGATTCTTCGCTATTGCATCTAGCTCTGGAATTCCCACCAAAACTCCTTCCATTCCCACCATTCTTGTGCATCCTACTATCTCTGATAAAAAATCTGCAGTGGTGTCACCTCCGTCTACCCTGTTTACCCCTCAAACATCCAAAATTTCTTCGCCTCCATGCACACCCCCTCATATAACCCATACATCAGCTGCACCCACTCCCCCAACATCCCTAAGACTGAATCCACCTAGAGCAATGGCTACTCATTTTGCACCCGTTATGCAGCCTCCAAATTTAGATGATATGGCCGCTGATTATCAAAGAAAGATTCCTTTGTTTGGTGGCACTCTTCACAGTGTTTCGGCTCAGCAACATGTGGATAGGATGATAGATTTCTTTGACCTTCATGAGATTCATGTAGAAAATGTGGCCATGAGACTACTTGTACAAACCTTTAGTGGTTAAGTGAGGAAATGGTTTAGAGCTTTGTTGGCTACAAGTATCACTACATTGGCTAATCTATAGAGACAATTCTCGGATCATTGGGAAGTGAAGAAAAATCCCCTTCAGATCCTTTCCGAATATGATAACATCAACTGGAATGCTGGTGAGTCTGTCCAAGATTATTGTATGAGATTCAACTCTGTTTACAATGCAATTCATGATCATATAAAGCCACCTATGGGGTTGGCCTTGATTAATTTTCTGGACGGTTTTGATACTAACACGGCCTATCAATTAAGAGAGAGAGATCCGGCCACTTTGGAAGACATGCAGAAAATTGCAGTCAGCGTTGAAGAAAATCTACATGCCAAGAGAGCTAGAGCAAAAGCTGAAAAGAAAGTCACAATAAAGGAAAATTCTTCCACTTCAAATCAAGTGCTTCAGAAGATGGAGCAAATTTTGATAGATTAAAACTTAACAAGCCTGAACTACAAGTCAGAAAATCCTAACTTCCATGGCCAGCAACAACCACAATTTAGAATCAAACAAAGAGAGAAGTGAGCACAAGATCAAGCAGCGCAATAGTAGGTGAAGACACCCTTGTAGCAAAATTTTGTACATGATCCCGAATCAGATGATGAGGAAAATGTAATTGGAGAGGAGAATCATCTCTTTACACCTGATGATATGCTAATTTTCATCTCTATAGATGAGGAGTACTTCGAGAATTCAGCTGAACAAAGGGATGAAAATTTCATTTTGGCAAATGAAATAGTTCTTGAGGAAGAGTCCGATGAGTACCAAAGAGGATACATGAATGCTTTGTCAGCTCAAAAGCGACAATATTGACTCTGAAGTATAGATGTGCTTATAAACAAAATTCAGAAAAGGAAGGAGGCAACGACACCAAAGAATGATCCTCCTAATGTGCAGAAAAAGGGAAAATAGACAACTAATCCAACCCCCAACAAAATTCCATCAGAAAATGAGAGATCCAATCAGCCATGTGTGTCAGAGGGGAAAACTGAAAATAAGGATGTTTCAGCAAAATAGGTAGAAAAAGTTTTAGTTTTTAACTTAGAAAATGAAATCGCTAAGTTAAAAATATACATTCCTTTGACTGAGTTGATGAAGAACAACAATTATAAGGGCAAGTGTCTAAGATTTTGACTTTAGATCCATCATCCGATATGGTGAACATGGAGGATGATAGTCCTAAATTGATTTTTGGGCCAGCGTTGGAAGGTCAGTCTCAAGATAGTGATGTGGCTCCTTTATACATTAGTCTCAGGGTGCATGACTATGTGTTACATAATGCTATGTTTGATTCTAGAGCCTCTCATAATCTCATGCCTAAGGCCATCATGGAGAAATTGGGATTGGATATCACTAGAAGGTATCATGACCTTTACTCTTTTGATTCTGGTAGAGTAAGGTGCATTGCTCTTATCAAGGATTTGGTGGTAAGTTTGGATCAGATTTCAGCTAAAAGTGTTTTGATGGACGTGGTTTTGGTGGATATACCTCCTAGATTTGGCATGCTTCTTTCCAGATCTTGGGGAGAAAATATTAAAGGGACAATGCAGCTTGATTTCTCCTATGCTACCATTCCCTTGTTCGATCCGATGAGGAAACTATTCCAAGAACAAAAAATGAAGTACATGATAACTAGCAAGGAGAAGCCGGTAAATCATCCAATCAACTATGTACATACTAATTTAGAATCATTTGTTTTGTATTCAGATAGCTTTAATGATGTAAAAAGCTAAGTAGTTGAAGTAGAAGACATTCCCGAGATCACTGAAAATTTCAGAGAATTCTTAAAGCAAGAAATACAAAGACTTGATAGTACCGCTAAGCAATCAGCCTTCCGACAACAGCAACATAATGATGGATAGCAAGGAAGAGAAACTGAACAAACAAAATTTCAGCATATGGAAGAGGATGAAGCAAGCCTGTGGAGCATGGATTTTGATGGCGCGGAAGGAAAGGAAGGTGTTGGAATTGGCATTTGGATATGCAGCCCTGTTTTCGCCCCAAACAAAGTTCCAAGCAAAGTAAGGTTCTGTTCTTATAAACTACCTTTTGACTACTCAAATAATGAGGCTAAATATGAAGCTTTAATTGTTGGTTTGAAAATTCTTAGAAAATTGAATGCTAAAAGGATTTTAATGTATGGCGACTCCAGGTTAGTTATCAAGTAGGTGAAAGGGGAATACCAAGCTAAGCATCCTCGAATGCGCGCCTACCGGAATGTGGTGTTGGATATCTTGGAAGTATTTTCAGATTACACTTTGACATGTGTCCCCCATGCTTAGAATGTCATTGTAGATTCACTTGCAATAGCAGCAAGTAATTTGAAAATTCTGATGAATTCAAACAACAAGTTTGAGATTCACGTGAAGCATCACCCCACTGTCCCTAACAATCAATGGTATTGGCAAGTGTTTCAAGATGATGATGTGATCGATGAATTTCTACAAAATAAAGGTAATTTCAAAGACACTTCTATTGATTTGGAGTATGATGATGGTGAGGCGGATATAGAAGTCAATCAGATGGAAGTTTTGCAGCTCAAAGACAACATCATTCCTAAAGGCCCAATACCTTTGGAGGAGCTCTTCGATCAGGATGATGTGGCTTGAAAACCAAGCTTGTTGCCAACCGAGAAAGGAGTTGAGGATGTGACCATTGGATCAGCTGAAAATCCTAAGATGGTAAAATTATCAAAGGCATTGCCTCCACATGTAAAAGAAAAGTATATCAGTTTGTTATCCTCTTTTACTGATGTATTTTCTTGGGATTATTCAGATTTGAAGTCATATAATACAAGTATCATCTAGCATGTCATCCTGATCAAGCAAAATCAAAAGCCTTTTCGTCAAAAGATAAGAAGAATAAATCCAAAGTTGTTGCCCTCAATTGATAAGGAAGTGAATCAGTTATACAAGGCTGGTGTCATTATCCCCATAATATTTTCAGATTGGATTTCAAACTTGGTTCTCATGTGCAAGAAAACAGGTGAGATTCGGCTACGTATTGATTTTAGAAATCTAAACAAAGTATATTTGAAAGATATCTATCCCTTACCTAAGATGGATCACATACTTCAGAGAGTAGTTGGAGCATCCTACATGTCACTACTCAATGGTTATTCGGGTTGTTACCAAATTCTTGTCCATGAGGATGATATCGACAAAACAGCGATCACCACTCCGTGGGGAACTTTTCATTATGCAAAGATGCCTTTCGGATTGAAAAATGCTGGTGCAACTTTTCAGCGGCCGATGGATATTGCATTTTCTAATGAAAAAGATGTCTTTCTAGTTGTTTATCTTGATGATTTAACAATTTTCTCTAATTCAGATGAAGATCACCTTTATCATTTGAATATTGTGTTTTAGTGGTGTAGGAAGTATGGCATCTATCTCAATCCAAAGAAAGGTTTGTTTTCAATGGATGAAGGCAAGCTTCTCGGGCATATTATCTCTAAGGAGGGCATCTGCATTAATCCAACTCGGGCGGAGGCCATTCAAAAGATTGATTTTCCATGAAGTAAGAAAGAAATCTAGTCCTTCAATCATAAGATAAATTTCTTACGTCGCATTGTGCCCAATATTGCAGAACATTTAAGGGAAATCATAAACATGCTCAAAAAAGATAGCTTAGTAAGGTGGACTGTGGAAGTAGTTAAGTCCTTTAATTTGGTGAAATTAGCTCTTTCTTCAGCTCTGGTTTTGATCAGCCCAGACTATACTTAGGATTTTATTTTGTTTTCATTTTGGCTCGAATCATAGTATGGTAGTAGTCTTGATGCAGAAAAGAAACCAGCTTGAGAAACCAATCACATTTTTCAACAGAACAATAAGGGATGTGGCATTAAAGTACAATATCATTGAAAAATAGGCCCTTGCTTTGCTAAAAGCATTGAAATATTTTCGGGTTTATATTTTGCATTCTCACATTCTTGCTTATGTCCGTAATGTTGTTGTTAAGGATGTCTTAGTGAAAACAGATCCGGAGGAGAAAAGAGGCAAACAGATTGCTTCCTTGTTGGAGTATGTCATGGAGATCAAAACGACAAAGCTTATTAAAGGAAAGGGGCTGGCTAAACTAATGGCTGAGCCAATTCTACACGCCTTGAACATTAATCTTGTTGCTATTGTGTCCGAGGAAGATGAAGAGAATCTGCCTACTCAGGTATAAAAAAATTTCCCTCTTTCTCCTTGGTATTCAGACATCGTTTATGTACTCCAAAATCTATCATCACCACCTGGAATGGCTAAGAACAAAAGTTGTACACTGAAATTAAAAGATGCAAAATTTTGTATCATGAATGGTGCACTCTATTGGAAAGACCCTGGTGGTGTCTTGCTCAATTGTTTAGGGGAAGAAGAGGCAAAACAGGTTAAGGAAGACTTTCATAAAGGAGATTGCGGAGGCCATATTTTCTGGAAGACAACAACGAATAAAATCTTGAGAGCGGGATATTATTGGCCAACTCTTTTTGCTGATGTGTACAAAACAATAGCTAGCTGCCACGAATGTCATATTTTTCAACGTAAGAGGAAGTTGCAGCCTTTACCACTCAAGCCCGTTGATGTAAGTGCTCCATTTCGATAGTGGGGTTTGGATTTCATTGGTGAGATCCATCCTTCTTCTTCAGCATAGCATAAGTGGATCCTCACAGTGACGAATTATTTCACCAAATGGATTGAGGTGATTCCCACAAGGCAGGCCACTGATTCGGTAATATTCTCATTGCTTGAAAACAACATTTTGTCTTGTTTTGGCTATCCCAATAAGTTGATCACTGACAATGCAGCAACCTTTAAATCTAAAAGAATGATTGAATTTTGTCATAAGTATCAAATCACTTTGGGGCACTCGACTACCTATTACCCACAAGGCAATGGATTGGCGGGATCTTCAAATAAATCGCTTGTCAACATTATCAAAATTTTGTTGGAAACTAACAAGAAAAGTTGGCACAAAAAGCTGGTCAATGCACTTTGGGAAGACAGCGCAAGTCAAAATAAATATATAGGCATGTCTCCTTTTGAGCTTGTGTACGGTATCGACACAATCTTCCAAACCTCTCTGGTAGTCCTGGTGGTCAAACTTCTGCAAGAAGCAGTAAACGAAGATAATAGTTTGCAATGGAGGATCAATCAAATGATTCATTTGCAATAAACTAGAGAGGAGGTATTTCAGAACACTTTCAAGCTACAAGAATGAATCAAGATAACATATGATTGAAAAGCAAAGGCGAACAGTTTTGAAATAGAAGACATAGTGCTGAAATGTGATGCAAGGAACGAAGAGAAAGGTAAACATGGGAAGTTTGAAAATCTTTGGAAAGGACTTTACAAGATCACTACATATCAAGGCCAGAATGCTTTCCTTTTGCAAGAAATGAATGGCGAAGACTATCCTGGTGGGTCGGTCAACGGTTGGCTCCTCAAACGGTATTTGTGAAATGTTTTCTACTGCCGTACTCATAATTGTACATATCGGTTTGTTTCAATTGCATTGCAAATGTGTACTATTTTCATCCTTTATTTTGGGGCCCGAGGCGAAGGCTATAAAACTAAGGTTTGATTTCAGTTTTGGTTTGGTTTGTTAGAGTCAGGTCTTTCAGTCAATTTTAGTCTTGAAAATGAGTCAATTTTGAGTCACATTCAGTCATGAAATTGAGTCATTGAGTCAAGAGCTTGGTTTTGGTTTGTCGAAGTTATTGAATCCATAACCCAATGGATGAAGGCATTGCTTGCTTTCCAAGAGATCTATAGTTCTTGGCACCTCCAAGGAGCTACCATCCCCATTGGAGCCAATGTTAGTGTCAGTATCTTCATCCCTCCATCAGAGATCAAATCCTCTTGTTGCATTGCATATTAGGTATCTCGCCTAGTCAGTTGCATCCCATTAGGAGCATGGATCATCTGACGGTAGTGGCTTCTCCTACATTTTCCCTCATGTCCTATACTTGCTGGTCCATGTTTATTCATCAAAATCATATACAATCACCTTTTTGTCTTAAGGATTGCAAAAGTCTTTTCTAGGGTTTCATTTTCATTAGGTCTAAGGTTTCATTAGAGTTTTATTAAAAAGGGTTTCAAAATGTCCAATAATATCCAGCATGCATATGGGGAGGTTCCAGTACCAATAAAGTTCATAATCAAGTGCTCAGAGATGTATTTTTCCTCAAAACTATGTTTTGCGAAAAATAGAGTATTTCAGGTTTTATTGTAGAAATTCATGTAATTGTATTTCCTTCATATGTAAATCACATCACCTGCAACCCTAGTCACTTTCTGTAGCCTCAGTGGTTCCAATCCCCTACAAAGCAAGTAGAAAACAAGTCATTCAGTTCATCAAAACACTGAAAAGGTGAAAAGTTAAAAAAAAAACAGAGTTCAAAACTCAAGTGATATTCTAAACATTGTAAAGTGGGTTTTATGAAACAGAAATTTAAAAGTCTTTGTATATAAATGATTTCTTCAATTTGAAAATCCCATTAGCATTCAAGCAACAAAGTGTGAGTAAGAGCAAAGCTGTGTTAAAGCAAAAGAAGATAAATTAGGAGAAATTGCCCGAATTCAGAGGCGCAGCGCATTGGGTAAGTGGTGCGACACACATATCAGGCGTGACGCATAGGGCTGTCATTTCTAGTGTTAAACTGAATGAGCGTGACACACATAAAGGGCGTGGCACATTGGGTTTGAGGCGTGGTACATAGAGCTACCAAACCTAGTTTCTTCAACAACTTCCTCAAATCGCCAAAATCGCCCAAATCCTCCATTGAACAAGTATGTGCAACTCTCCTCTTGGCTACTGAAAGAGTTTGTTATAAAGTTGATGGTGGACTGTGTAAAAAAAAATCAAACCCCACTTCTTTGCATCTCTCAAAGCAAATAGTGGCTAGGGTTTAGATTGATTATTTTGGCTGCCACGTTCATTCTCCCATTCCCTCACCATTTCACTCCTTCACTCATTTTCGCCTAATTCCCCTATTCCCTAATCTCCCATATTCCTAAAAAATCATCTATCCCTATCCCAATTCCCATTTCCCAACTCCTAAAATATAAATTCCCAAACCCTAGTGCTATACCCAAAACACCCAAATCACTCCCTAATCCCCTTGTTTCCCTAACTAAACCCTATCCTAACAGTCCCAAAATACTCACAATTTCCTCCCTCCATAGTCCCTCACATATTTTTCCCTTGGTGGTAGAAAATCAAGAAACACCATAAATTTCCTATTCCTTATCAAGACAGCTCACCCACTAGCAGAGATGGAGTCTGATCCTTCATATGTCATGAAGAAGAGACACACAGTGCTTCTCCTACAGAGGTACATGCACCCAGGAGGCCTCATAGAGGTGGCAAACATATTCGAGAAGAACCTACCACTCTTGCTGAGTTACAAGCCTTGTCTCTCGCCGTCACTTGTTTCCAACACCAGTCCTGCTATGAATTCTATGAGATGGTTTCTAGAATCCAAGTTCGTCGTGAGTTGGTGTCATCGGGAATAGTGTCCACTCAGAGCTACTATTCCCACTAAGACTGGTATCTATCTTAGAAACGAACAAGTAAAGTCTACTTTCGCTTTCCTTTATGAAAATAGATAAGAGTGGAACAAACGACACCAACCTTAGTCTTGCGCTCGGTTTCCTTGCTTGATTTCTCTCCTTCCTGATAGATCATTGTTGCTTCTTCTTCACCTGCCTAGCTTCAAAGAGCACCTATGGAATCAAGGAAGCATACTACTATTGAAGAATAGAGATCTATATTCATAAATAACACAAGACTAGATATGTTTTAACCATACAAATGCATATATAATCAAACATACAAGAATATGGAGGAAAACTTGAATAAATTTATTAATATCAAGAAAAGAAAGAGGATTATAGCCAATAGCTCTGACCCAGCATCATCCTCTAGCTAGAAAGCCCTTCTTCACCTCAAGTAAAGCTTAAATCACCCAACACTATGAAGTTTCACTAGAAAACCAACAACACTTCTCTACAAGATATAAGATTCCAGACTCTGGATCTCTGTGATGAGGGATCCATATATAGATGAATGGAGGGAGGTGATTAATCTCGTGGGGTTTTGATTAGTGTCCTCTCTTTGATAGTTCTTGATTCCACTTGGAGACTGATGATCTCTTACTCATCCCTGGTCGAAAACAGAGAGGCAAGTGTTAGAGGGGAAGCTTCTGGAATATTCCATGATCTTCCACCTCGCAAATTGTCCCTGTCATTTGTCCATTCTCGTCCATCGCACCCTACAAAGGGGCCATTAGGTAGATGGGCCATTAGGTATGCATCGCACCCTCTACACTGGGAAGGTGATATGCATCGCACCCTCTGCACTGGGTATTCAGTATGGTCTAGTTTTGACCATTTCTGAGCAGTTTTTAGTGGAGAACTTCTGGGAGATGATGTAATCAGCTGACCTTGTTCCTTTAGGCAGTGAAGTAACAAATTTAGGGACTTAGGAGCCATTATTTTATGGACATTTATGATTGGGGTGTAGTGCCCAAAAATGTCTATAACAGTTTCCCCCTAAAGCATGAGGTCGTTAATCTTTTGATGTCGTGTGAAATGCTTTACTATGAGGATCCGAAGTTTTTTCGAGCTGGGGGGTGACCTGTAATAAGATACAATATAATACATTATAATCATAATATTTTCATGGTCTAGCTAACGTGGGCATTCCCATGCTCAGGTTTATAAATTCATTTTCATGTACATAGGAAATACAATCGTTTGTGCGGCAGACTGATGATTCAGACTCATCATCCTTTGATTTGGATGATCATCTGTTCGACAATGATGTACATTTGATGTCTTTATATTCCTGAATATATCGTAGCTCAGATGGATGAAACTAGATCTGGGGTCTTCAAAACTCATTTAATCTTCACTCGGAGTACAAGTCGATCCATGTGAAGAATGCTCTGGAGTTGAACATGGAAAGAAATCGCCTGATTACCAGCCAATGATGTAAGTTGTTAACAGGCGCGAGAGGAATCACCAATAATGAAAATGACCGTCAAGGTACTATAGTACAATTCGTGTGGTGTGAAAAAGGACTTGGCATTGAACACCACACAAAATCTCTAGGTCGAAGGCCATTAATGTAAACCTATTGCTGAAAGTACGAAACTTGCCATTGAGGCATGCAAGCTTCAAAGTACTGAAAGGGTTGTTCCTAGGTCAACTTATTGTATAATGAGCTGATGATGACAAGAAGTGACCCATCTAAGGAGGGCCTTAATGAATCCCACATCTACGACATGGAATGAAGCAAATGATTTTGGAGGTGAAAATGATCTGATGATACAGTGTTCACGGTAGCGGTCATGAAAATAATGGAGCGTGAATGTATTGCAGCGGGTGAAATAAAGGTGAATTGTCTGAATGACTTATCTTGAACATATCGGCGACACTGACGATGGATTGGTAGCGTTAACCCTAAATATGGATGGTGTGATGGACCAATGGTGATATGACCAGCGAACATAACAACCCAACCCGGCTTGGATGTGCGGAGAAAGTGTCATGTTCAAGAGTGACTTGCTATCAATAAAGTTTTTTCAAGTTTTCTTCCCAATTTTCCCCAGTCATTGCTGACCGGTACCTCTTTATTTTTTTCAAGCTTAAGGAGGATAACATATGCTTGTTCTATAATCCGCCCTTCAAGAAAACATGTCGCTATATTTTAACAAGGCTAGCGACAGTGAAACTCATTCTCGTCCATTTGGACGAGCTTGTCGCTATTCGATTTTAACGAGTTTAACGACAAAGATAACTCAGTCCTTTTCAATTTTAGAGAGTTTGAAAGGGACGAAAAGGAAATTCCAAATATTTTCATCATATAATCCCTTAAGTCCGAAAAGCATAAAATAATACGAAAGGGATGAATTTTCGATAGTTTTAACGAGCCGATCAAGACAAGCGCTCGATATTTCTGTGTAATAATCCCTCAAGTCCAAAAAGATTAAAATCTAGAGGAGGGATAGCACTTCCAATGACTTTAATGAGCCGGAGAGGCTACTCGCTCGACAATCTTTTCATATTTTACAAGTCAGTTTAAAAGAGCTTAAAGGAGACTCATTTTTCAAGGAATGAGTGATGATTTCGGGTAGCAGCTGATTCCAGGTAAGGTTTGGAATTTTCCAATCACGACAGTTTCACAAGGATGGCTAATAGAATCACTCTTCGCAGATGTTCCTTGAAAGGGTAAACAATCAAATGGAGGTGTATGATTGGCTAAAAACAGAGTGGAGGTGCTGATGAGAACACGACCAAGGCTCAAAATTTGATGATAAGGCGTTCACAATGGTTATTTACCAGTTCATTTTTTAATGAGCTTAAACTATCGGGGAAACATTTGCTCATTTGCTTATGTTTATCTTTTAACGAGCTTGAATTCCGCGTTAAAACGGCTCATGGCGAGTTTATTTTTAAACGAGCTTGAACCATGCGGTAACACTGCTCTCTAGTTGTATAATAAGGATGTCTCATCTAAGATTCCATTTTTTATGGGGCTTGAACCTTTTTTAAGCTTTGCCCCAGATGCTTTCTTTATGTAAGCTAGGAAATGACCAGCCTTATGAGTTTAAAGGGTTAGAGGACCCACAAATTTAAAAAATAAATGGTCGCTCTTTGCTTTCATGCAGAAAGGTTTTCATGCCCCCAGGTATAGTGAAAAATTCCCTGGTTACCATGAAAACTAACCATCCGCGTCGCAGAAAAAATGCTTCCTTGGCGATGTCTACCGAAATAGACAAAGGTAAGTGGCGCAGTCGCCTCCACTCACATAACTTTGACGAGGGAATCTTATTCCAACCTAATGCCATTTTGCTGTGAGGACGGGTGTGTCAGACTAGTCATATATCCTCCGCGGAAACCTATTCTATACCCAAGGTCTTCATGCCGAAACAGACCAGGGTGCATGCTCCCTGGGTTTCCGTCATATCCTCTTGAATCACTTGCTCTCATCAGGTGGATGGACTGGAGACTGATGAGACATTCCTTGTGTGAAAAGACTATTTAGGTATGGCATTTGACTATTTTCTATGTGTGAACTAGGGAATGACAGTTGGTCCATGAGCTTGACCATTCTGCCTTCATGCAGAAAACAAATTATTCTAAAGAGTGAGGAGACGATGCCTCCCATGTAATAAATATAGTCACGCCCAAGGAGTAGATTATAATCCAAGGGTCCTTGGACTACCATCATGTTCATGTGAACAGTTTTCCTTTTCAACATAATGGGCACATTGGGAAGGATCCCTAATGGTCGACTGGTTCCTTTGTCAAAGCCCGTCAGATTTCTCATTTCAGGCAAAAGCGATGGAAAACCAAGCGCTTTCCAAGCAGTTGAGGAAAGGATACTAATAGAATCCCCTTCATCTATGATGGTACCATCCATGACCATTCTGTAAGCTTGTAGAATGATTTTGAATGGTACACTAGCTGGTAAATGGGGTCTACCTAGTAGATTCCAGTCGTAGGAAACGACTAGGTTGCTTGGTGGTGGGATCGAATAGACGGCCAGATATGACTCTGATGAACTTCCTTCCTGTGATAAAGGAATGGGTAGACTAGCCCCAAGTTCATCAGAGTCTGTGTTTATGAAAAGAATTTGAATGGTTTCGTTCTCTTTCTCTTCAGTGACGACATCATTCGAAGATGAACATTCTGAAGGCAAGACCGGGTCAACTGCTACCTCGACCTTTTGAATTTCGTCTGGTATGGATTTAGAGGGTTCATTTTCAATGATAGATGTTTCGGTCGACCACAATGGCATGCTAGCCAGATTTTCAACCAGTGGAGGACTTGGCAAGAGTTTTTTATATCTAGGAGGGAGCCGTAGTGGTGAAGCAGGACGGTCATCCAAAACTCTTTTAGCTTCATCTAGGAAGGGACAACGGTGGACGGCGTGATCACCTTCACACAATTTACAAGGAAATTTGTGATTCCCTTTTTGTCCAGATACTTCACTTTCACTGGTTGATGGTGTGCTTTCAACATGATCATCAGAGGTTGATGACACCGGATTGTGCAAACGAGGAGACCAGTCCCTTAAGATCTGAGGGATTCATTGACAATCCTGGTGATAGTGGTCTCCATTGCAAATGACACATGGAGATTTAGGTTTAGATGGTGCGGTGTGAGTATTTTCACTAGATGATGCATGGTTTCCCCTTTTCGTTTTTGGTTCTTTCTTCTTATTTTATTTTTTCTCTTTCTGCTTCTTCTTCTTCTTAGTTACTTGATCTTTAGCTTTGCCAGGTTTATCAAGCGAAGAGGAAGGAGGAGAGGGAGAAATAGAAGAAGTAGAAGGTTGGGGGGTAACTCTAGTATCATCTAGTTGATGACTTGACTGTTCAGGAATTACGGTATTTTGAACGACAGAGGTAGAGAAGAGCCATACGGGGAAACCAAACGTCAATCCTAGAAGTGACAATGTGTCCATATGGGGTGCACCAACATCTTCCCAAGAGGAGAAAGGACTAGGATTTCATCCAAGGGGAAACCCTTGGTTGGTGGACTCCATTTTCTCAACCTAAAGACGAATGAGGGAATTTGTGATGTTATTCTGATTAAAATAAATTTGAGATTCTTGGAAACAACTTGTTTTTTCAATTTTAAAGAGTCGAGAAAAACAAAATATGACTTTAGTTGCATTTGATTTTTAATGAGCCTAAAGTGACAAGTGCTCAGATGGACCTTTTCTTTTGAGTCTGAAAAGGAGAAAAATATACTTCTCTAGAAATCTAGGCAGAGGGGATTACGAAACCAATCACAAAACTGCAGAATAATTTTTATGGTACGACAGTCAATCTTCCTGAATGTTGTGTTCAGTGCGTTGCGATCGATAGGGCGGCAGACACGGCTTCCTAAGGATAAAGGATGTAGCTTATTGTGGTCTCCCAATATATACTTGACAGTATGTGGGAGCACAAGTCCATACTGGCACTTGCCGTCTCAGAGTGGAGGAATCACCCAACCAATAATGAAAACAACAGTTACCAAGTTTTAGGACGCCAGAATATGTCTCTAGCCTAGACTTCTAGATGTTGTGCATTAGGTTCCAAAGCATTTTTAGATTCATTAAATTTATTTTATAGTTGACCTTTCTTAAAAATTTTCCTTTCAGGTTCACCGCGTGATGTGTATAAAATTCCTAAAATGTAGTCTAAGATGATAAACAACTGCTTAAGCTTCTTTTGGCAGTGAAAATCCTAGCTACTAAGGATAGAAAGTTGAGAGTATTTCAACAAAGACAATAGAGCACACACTAAATGCACTGTCCTAAATCAAACCAAGCAGTCTAAATGCAAATGCACATGCATGTATTTGTTTTCACCTTTATGTATGAATGGACGATAAGAAAGCTAAGTGCAAATTTAAATTATTTTTCAAAGCACAATCTCAACAAATTTCTTTTCAAAATGAAGTGAAGGTAAGGGAGACACTTTGCGATTTCGAAATGAAAATTGCTTTTTGACACTTTAAAAACTGCCAATTTGAATCATATACAAGAGTAACTATATAATCAACTATCAAGAACAATGGGATTCTCTTCTATAACTGAAAACGACACTTACGACACTTCAGATTAAGAAACGCCAGTTCGACTATGCTACTTCTTTGCAAAAGAGAACTGAAAATGGCGCACAATACATAAAAACACTTACAGTTCTTTGCACAGTAGAGGCGGAATGATGGAAGAGAAGGGGGTTTTCATAGAGATATACTGACCATAGACAACAAAACTCCTTAATAGAACTGAAAATAGTGAAGAAAAAATCAAAGTCTAAAGGTAAAGTTAACCTTCCCTGACCATCGCACCTCTGACACAGGGAATTCAGTATGCAGCGCACCTAATGCACATGGGAAGTGCGATGCATACAAACTACCTTGAAGGGAGGGTACGATGGTACCAGTGCAAGACTTTTAACGAGTTCCTGCTCACAATTTGCAATTCAGTTCAGGGATTTAGGCTGAGTAAGTGATGTTCAGTAAATATAAATCGCAGGGGTTGATCTAAGGAGGTTACTAGAGCCACCACTTAGGGAAATTAGAATGTTTGCAGATCAATTGTTTAATTCATAAACAAAACCTAGAGATAGACTGAAGCAACATTGATCTACTTTTCATTTGTATAACAAATGTAGTTCGAAGGCTAGCTGGCTTGACTTCAGGCTCCGTCTGTAAGTTTATAAAAAAAACAAAGATAGACTAACAAACAATCTATTCGCTCCCCAGTGGAGTCGCCATTTTGTTACCGGGAATAGTGTCCACTCAGAGCTGCTATTCCCACTAATACTCGTTGCTATCTTAGAAACAAACAAGTAAAATCTACTTTCACTTTCCTTTATTAAAACAAATAAGAGTGGAACAAAGGACACCAACCTTAGTCTTGCGCTTGGCTTCCTTGCTTGATTCCTCTCCTTCCTGATAGATCTTTGCCACTTCTTCTTCATCTTCCCAGCTTCAAAGAGCACCTGTGGAATCAAAGCAGTATACTACTAATGAAGAATGGATATCTATATTCATAAATAACATAGGACCAGATATGTGTTAACCATACAAATGCATATATAATCAAACATACAGGAATATGGAGGAAAACTTGAATAACTTTATTAATATCAAGAAAATCAAGAGGATTATAACCAATAGCTCTGACCCAACATCATCCTCCAGCTAGAAAGCCCTTCTTCACCTCAAGTAAAGCTTAGATCACCCAACACTATGAAGTTTCACTAGAAAACCAACATCACTTCTCTACAAGATACAAGATTCCAGCCTCTAGATCTCTGTGATGAGGGATCCATATATAGATTATTGTAGGGAGGTGAGTCATATCCTGGGGTTTTGATTAGTGTCCTCTCTCTGACAGTTCTTGATTCCACTTGGAGACTGATGATCTCTTACTCATCCCTAGTCGAAAACAGAGAGGAAAGTGTCAGAGGGGAAGCTTCTAGAAGAT
>APFE031542481.1:2717-12958 GCA_000404065.3 Pinus taeda | reverse complement strand
AAAATTCAAATGACAAGTGGCAATCAGGTGGAGATCTCAATGCTTCAACGAATTTCCAAGTGGCTGCTTGACCGCTGTAGGTGGCTGCCTTGACTGCTTGACTGTCCAATTGCTGGAGATAACTGTTGTAAATTGATCCCTAACTGGCTGTGCGTATTTCTGTGTAGATGCTGTGTGCTTGGCTGCCTCTAAACTACTGTGTTGACTGTTGTAGACGTTGGCTGCTTGGTACGTGTCAAGTTTGGTGAAGACATATCTCCCCAAATATCTTAATCAAGATTCAAAACTTAAACAAATCAACCACATGTACGCTGACTTTTTCTTGCTGCGTGGATCTTTGAGCGACTGTGCAGTTTGTTATGCGTAGAGGCTGATATAACATGCTGAGTGGACAAGTCTGATTTGGCAGCCAATCACGTGGAAGAATTCCCTCAAATTAGAATGCTCACACCCAAATCTATCTTCAATTCTTTGCTGGCAGTATCGTTGACCATTGATGGGCCTACGTGGAGTTACAATCGGTCATGTGCGTAGAGTTCTTTTAATGAGCATGTGCATAATTGTTGTTTATATTGCCTCATACGTAGACCATGGAGAGTGAGGTGGGGTCCATTCCCCATTCACTAAACTTATCATATTTTAATTTGTCAACATTTGAATTAAATCAAAGTTATAACTTCAAAAATTCCATTGCCTCATGAACTCAACGTGGTGCCTGTTGACTGTCTTTTGACTTGCTTTGACTTGAATTTTTGATTTGAGCCTGTTGTACCTTATGAAGTGGGTCCCACGTGCTTGCCACATCACCCTTGATTCTCTGTTTAACTTTCCATGTCAAAATTTGATTTATTTTGACTTTGGAAAAATTTATAAATTTTTCCAATTATTCATTTTTTTGAATTTTTTCTTCATTTTTTCATTTTGCTACTGTCACTTGGAAAATCGGCTTTTGAGGGACTCTGAGTCATTTTTTTACCCCCAAAGTGGGCTCTAGGAGAATGTTGGACCTCTGAGGATGAATTTCAAGTGGTCATACACCCCAGACATCTCCTAAAGCCACTTATTTATGCCTTTATATAAAAAATAATTAAAAAATCCCGTTTTGCGGGAAATTTTTAACTATTAAAAAATCCTACATAGACCTAGCCAAATTCCACGAAACTTTTTGTGTGATCTAGTATGGTAATATACATCGACCCTAGACACTAAGATGTGTCAGGGGCTCAATCTTCAAACCGTCACCTCGGCTTTGGGGTGTGCACGAGTGAAAAAATCCAGAGAATTATCCGCCTCTGAAAAAGAAGGGAAAAGAAGGGATAATTAACCGGATAAAAAAAACACTCCAAGGTGTACTCGTTTGCTGATCGAGTCCCACATCCTAGGCCTGTTACAAATTCAAGAAACATCATACTAGCATCACTTATTACAATTCCCCGCAGGGTGTGGAATCTGGGTACAAAGAAGAAAGATGATGAGAAGATAGGAGAGTTAAAAAACTTTGTTGACTGATGACATCTAATCGTACAAGTGTCCTCTGGATCATCCTTGGGCATGGAGTCTTCACATAATCATCAGGTGCTACTCCAGTAGTCAACACGTCACACTCTCTGCACTGCCTCTTCAGCTCTAGAACAACGCTATCTCTCGGGACAATTGCTTCTTTGCTCCAAATTCTCAAATTTCTCGACTGGTGTCTTCTGTCGCCTATGATCTGCAATCGCTCTAATACCATGTGAAAATTCCTGAATCTAACACATCAGAACCCCTACTGCAATTACTGGTTTATAATCTCCTACTTGTTATTTACATTAACAAGTTATTTAATTGCATAAACATCGAAGAAAACACTATTGCAGCCTTCATAGATATACAGATTTCGTGAATACAACTAAGGTGTCAGAAATGGCTCACCCAACAGAAAATATCCTCGGCAGTAGTACCTCTGAAGCCCTCTACGGCTTCTGCGTCAGCCTCTACGGCCCTTTGCATCTATTGCGTCAGCTCATACGACCTCTGCGTTAGCGCCTATGGTTGCTACGTCAACCCTTCTAGGGCCTGCATTGTCTCTCCTGGCACTTCACTCTCTGCTATGTATTTTTCAGCCTCGGATGGAAATCCCGGCTTCTGCGTCAGCCTCTACGGCCCTTTGCATCTATTGCGTCAGCTCATACGACCTCTGCGTTAGCGCCTATGGTTGCTACGTCAACCCTTCTAGGGCCTGCGCTGTCTCTCCTGGCACTTCACTCTCTGCTATGTATTTTTCAGCCTCGGATGGAAATCCCTTGTTGAACTGCCCCTCACTGCAATTGATCGCTAACTGGATTTCCCTCAGCAAACCTCGCCTTAGAAAATCGAATTCTTGATCTCTCTCGGTGTATCTCCAACTGACCCTCAAGCCTCCTCTTATACTTTTCCCGTTTCCCGTTGATTCGTCAACGGCCGAGATTGAGTCCCTTAATCAATGGCTAAGATTAGAAGTGGCTTGATCTTCCGTGATTTTGAACTTTCTCACCCATATTTTATTAACACACATTAATATTTTTATTTTCCTAAGTTTAGACTTAGGAACCCATTAAAAATATTATTTTAATAACTCCTCATCCGGGTCGAATTTTTCCAAATGATTTCTCAGTCTTGGAGATCTCATGTGCCTTAACCTCTCCCCAAATTTTCAAGGCTAGAGCACATCCGATGCTACCCAAAATCAACGTCCTTCACATCAGGGCTCTCCACAAATTTTCAAGGCTAGAGCACATCCGATGCTACCCAAAATCAACATCCTTCACATCAGGTCACAAGCTGCCACATTCTCTACATCAACCTTCTCTTCATATTGCCTGAATTTACCAAATTTAATATGCAGTCCAAAACTTCATTTCTCCATTCTTATGATCGTCAAAAGTGTTTTTATTCTCAGAAAAATGCAAAGTGAAACAATTGATATTTCATTCTTCAAACTCGTTTTTGAACTTTTGCTTGATTCCATAGGCACAACCAAAGTCTTGATGAGCCCGTCTTGATGAGCCCACCCGATTGTACAGAATGCATTAAAATAATTTCAGAAGTACTTACCAACGTCATCTTGGAACAGAGATCTGGTTAAACCGCAAAATTTCAGAAATACTTACCAACGTCATCTTGGATCAGAGATATGGTCTATCAATACCGCAATGATCCATTGCTTCAACTTTTGTTAACCTTGGGAGAGGAGTGGGAATTTCTATCCCCCGAATTTCAATTCCGTTATACACCACGTCACATCTAAAACTTCAACTATGGAGAGGTCAGACAAAGTTTTGTTCACAACTGAAAGATCATACTCTGTCCTGTTCAAATCCCATATTTGAGGTGTCCTTATGCAACACTTCGATGTGCAGTAAGATTAAGCCCGCCTTCATATTTGCTTGAGAAAAGACTATTATTTGCCTGAAAACAATTATATATTAGATGTTGAAAATGGTTCAAATGTTTGATGGACATTTTAACAATCCAGTCCTCATCATTAAAAGTTTGCAAATTCATTAAATGCTCTGTTTCTTGGCAGAGTATTCATCGTCCTCATCATTTGGAGAAACAATTTGAAAAACCTTGAGATTGTCTTTCCTCATTATTTGGAGCAACAATTTGAAAAACCTTGAGATTGTCTTTCCGATCTTCATCAACAATAGGCTTATCAGATTCTATTCTTCTTATGAGAAGGGAAGTGTCCTCCTTGATTATCTGCTCTTTTGCCTTCATCACACCCACTATTTCCCGTAATAAACCTGTGATAGGGTCAAAGTCAGAGTTCCCTCTTGGTGGTCATCATCAAACTGGTGGCCCTTCAAGCACAATATATATATTATGATCTGCCTCTATTTTGTCCCAACTACAAGGTCTGATCCAGATCGATGAGAAAATTATTACAAGTGTCAAGGCTACTGTTCAATATGATCGCATGTTGTTACCTCAACCCCAACAAATCGATCAGCTCCAAGTTTTCTTCATGTTTAATTACAAGTCCCCTTTTTAACTACCACTAAGTGTACCTAGCTTCTTCTGCGTAGAAGTAGATCATCATGCTTCAGAGGGACTTCAAAACTTACTTTCTTTAAATCTGGATTGCCATTATCTTCAAGGGAGTTAGAAGGATCTTCTTCAACCAATACTTCATCTTTTTCTTAGAAATGCCTTTATTACCTTCAAAAAGACCAAGGCAGCCTTCTTCGGGCTGCATGAACACCTGATGCAATACCTTCTCTTTACTTCTTGACATCAATAACCTTGTATATTTCATGAAATTTCCATGGAGCCATCTCTCACTCCATGCCAATTTTCCATCATGAGACAATGTAATTTCATACCTATGATATATAATTCAAATAGATTCACCTCCAATGTAATATACAATTCCATGTGTAACAGATTTACGATTTCCTCCTTGAATTCTGTTACACAAAATTTTGTGATTATAGGGGTTCCTTCGGTATATGTTGCTTAAAAATTAGTAGCATTATGGCAGCAATGGGATCCTCTTCCCAGACTTTCTTATATGGTGCAAATGTCCTTGCATGATCTTCTCCTCTAAGTTGAACCATTTTTCTGAATTCTCTTATTGCATGTAGAGTGAGTTACATTGATTTTGGGGTAATCAAAACCCTTAGGGAGGCAGGTAACTTCAGTGTTGCAAACTTTCATTGGAATTTGAGCAGATATAGAGGTAGTCTTGACTTTGGCAGCTTCTTGCTCTTTTGCTTTTCCATTGATATATAATTGTAAACAAAGTTTATCTTTGGTTTAGGAGTTCCACTAGTATCTGCTCAAAGCCGTCCACAATAGCTGTTGGATTCACAAAGAAACTCCTAGCCATTAGCAGAGCAGGAACAATTGCTCAGTGGAGTGCACAACTGCGACACCTGTACACCCTATTAGAGGTGGAGATCAGTGACCATACCCACTTTGTTCCTCTACTTTTATTAATTCTATGAGCATTTCAAACATCCACCAAGGTAGAGAGATCACCATCAGTTTAGGCATACAAAGAACCCTCCCAGGGAGGAGGTGAGGGGACCATCAACCTCGAGCCAACTCTGAGGTTATATTATTAATAAAAGCTTTCTTTTGGGTATTGGAGTTATTTATATCATTGCTTGTCTTTTATATTTCTGTTTCTTTTGCTGCATTTCTTCATTGCAGATCTATAAATAATACAGGAACGTATGTATTGTGAGTTGGTCAATTTTGAAGGGAATATTAACACCGCAGGAGCATCAGAGACCAGAGACAACAACTGAATTAATTGGTGGAAGCCAGACCTGCCAACTTCTTCACTCCTCTGCAGCAACTAGGGGTTGGTTTCCCCTTCATGTCAAGTATCCAACACACAGAGTCAGGTCTGAGGTGACCATCCGACAACTTATGCCTTATGTCGTTCCTCAGACCATCCGACAACTTATGCCTTATGTCGTTCCTCAGACCATCCGACAACTTATGCCTTATGTCGTTAATATTGTAGGCGTACATTTTGTCAATTTTGAGTTTTGTTCCACTGTGCCTCTGACTGTATGTGGTTATTGACAGTCATATTTATTTTCTGTAGCTTATATTTTTTGATGTGTAAGCTGTTAGGGTTCCTACTCTTCGTTGTTATATGTGAAGAGTTATTTTTTGCCAATTGCTTAAAGTTTTGGCTTTGGAGAGTTTTTCCTTTTAGTTTATGAATTGCATTCCTCATCCTTGGGAGGAGAAACGGTTTCTCATTTTCTGAAGGAATTTGGTATTGCTTTTTCATAATATGTTGGTAAATAAACAATTTTGACCAAAAAGAAATTTGCTTGTGATGATTTACAGGTATATCTGTTGGTTATATTCCAGTTTGATGACGGACGAACCCTTTCTTATTACAATAATAAGAAGGTATCTACTATCTACCCTCCACCTTTTTCTTTGTTTGAAGGACGGTATTGAGGTCAAGCTTAAAAAACTCAGACACTCTAAAATGAGTGCCAGAGCTTCAGCAAGATTGTTGAAGAAATGTTTCCTCCCTTTTACTGGAATATGCATAATGCCAAGGGTTTATAGGAATTTCCCCTTTATCATGTATCATTGTCTACCCAAACCCCTTCAGCGGCTCAGTATACTGCGCAACCACCACATCTATCCCTTGTAAGAGGTGCATATTGGTGCTCACATCCATTGGTTCCTCCAGGGCTTCTACCAGGAATATTTCAGATAATGAAAATAGGACGTGGGTACCTCACACCCCACTTTGAGTAGACTGTTCATATCCATTGGGTGCAGATTGGTGCTCATATCCATTGGGTGCAGATTGGTGCTCATATCCATTGGTTCCTCCAGGTCTTCTTCCAGGAATATTTTGGATAATGAAAATAGGACGTGGGTGCCTCACACCCCACTTTGAGTAGACTGCACAACCACAACATCTATCTCCTGTAAGAGGTGCAGATCGGTGCTCATATCCATTGGTTCCACTGCAAATCCAGAGCATGTCATGCCAGCTTTATTCTGCCAAGGGGGGTGAAGATATTGGAGAAGTGGTCAGCAGTTCTTTTATAACCGGCTTTCTTATTCTGCCAAGGAGGATGAAGATATTGTAGTTGTTAGCAGTGGTATCCAGCTTGTTTTCTTTCTGGTGTTGGCTCTTGGGCGACATTGCAGAACAGCCTGCTTCGGTGAGAAGGTCATTGGAGATGACAACTTGGGTCCAATGCAGTTATTCCGTTTGTGTCCACAAGACATAATCCGTTCTAAGAAGGTTGGTTTTAGTCCATAATACAAGCTTCTAGGGAAACTAAAACATTAAGGAGGAGCTTTTTGCAATCTGCTCTAATGGTTATTTATGTGGTGAAGTTCTTGTACGTTATTTCTTCTGATTTTTAATTGATGAATGAGTTTTCCTCTTGTTTCTTATTCGCAACTCTTTGTTCTTTCCTGTTGTGTCTGCAGATTGGTCTCTCGAAGAAGGCCAACTTAATATTCCTTTTCTTTTTGCTGCGAAAGCTCTTTCCCCCTTTATATTCATATATACTATGTGCCTGCTATCATGTCGTTTTTTAATATACTTTCTGCACCAAGATCGTTCCCTTTCATTGTTCCATATCTTTTATTTGAAAACACAGTGTCTGTAACAAAATTCAATGCCATGATCTCTGGGCTCTTTCAACTTGGCAGTGCTTATGAATGGGTGGTGACAAAAAAGTTGGGCAGATCATCTGAAGCTGCTGATTTCGTTGCATTTATGGAGAAGAAATGACGTGCTCAATTAGAACACACGGACACCCAAACTATCATCGGGTTGTTTCAGAGTCGGTCGTTGATGTTTTCAACAAATTGAGCTAACAGCAGCACAAACAACCCTTTAAAAAGAAAGCCAATCGGCTTTATTAGACAGAATTGGCTTTAGCTTTTCTTCTTTTAACAGCCTCTACTAGGAGTTTATTGTCTGCTCAAGGAATTCATTTTTACTTTTTACTGTTTCAAGGGATCTCTTTCCTCCTTGTTGGCCTTGATATGATCAGGGAGCAGGTTAGTTGAATTCCGCAGCATAAAGCTTGGACAACCTCTTTACAAATTGCCTTTTCTTATAATGTCTTTGACACTAACTGGAGACCTGATTTCAGCGAGCACAACTTTCAATAAATATCGCTGCAGGCCTATAATTTCAGGGCATGGTTTTGCAGATGTATTAAGAAGTTGGAGATATGAATACAGCACTTGATCACGCTGGGTAATATGGTGCTGATGGGCTGCTGAAAAGTAACAGATATTTCACCAAGTATGTGTGATTTTTAATGAAAGCGCAGACTTGTCATTCCAACGTCCAAGCGTGCTTCGTAGTTTCATGGCTGATTATGCTTACGAGATATGATTGTGCAGCAAGATAATATTATTCTGGGGTGTATTTATGACTATGAATCACAATGGGAGTCTGCTTTCGAGAATTGGTAACGCCCATAGATTGTTGGGCAGATCATTTGAAGTTGATTTCTTTCCTTTTATGGAGAAGGAATCCAGTCCTCAATTAGAACACCCAAAGTATCATCGGGTTGTTTCAGAGTCACCCCTTGATGCCCTCAACAAATTGAGCGAAAAGTATCATCGGGTTGTTTCAGAGTCAGCCCTTGACGCCCTCAACAAATTGAGCGAACAGCAGCAGACACAACCTCTTTAAAAAGAAAGCCAATCAGCTATATTAGAAAGAATTGGCTTTAGATTTTCCTCTTTAAACAGCCTCTGCTAGGAGTTTATTGTCTGCTCAAGGAATTCATTTTTACTTTTTACTGTTTCAAGGGATCTCTTTCCTCCTTGCTGGTCTTTGATTTGATTGATTGGGGAGCAGGTTAGTTGAATTCCGCAGCATAAAGCTTGGGCAACCTCTTTACAAATTGCCTTT
Organism: Pinus taeda; assembly: GCA_000404065.3. NCBI lineage: Eukaryota > Viridiplantae > Streptophyta > Pinopsida > Pinales > Pinaceae > Pinus > Pinus taeda. Next base: position 4,566 of record APFE031542481.1, on the reverse strand, counting down.
TCTTGTAATGCCTGACACTAACTGGAGACCTGATTTTAGGCCAAGATTCAAGCGAGCTCAACTTTGAATAAATATCGCTGCAGGCCATCACCCTTTTGGGAGTCAGAGTAACAGATATTTCACCAAATATTTGTATGCCTTGTCATTCCAACGGAGTCAGAGTAACAGATATTTCACCAAATATTTGTATTTTTCTTAGAAAAGCAGCAGCCTTGTCATTCCAACGTCCAAGTCATAGCTGATTATGCTTACGAGAAATGATTATTTGTATTTTTCTTATAAAAGCAGCAGCCTTGTCATTTGTATATCCAATTACACAGATTTAACAAAGCAGAATTGTCTACCTTACGAAGTTCTTTTCTGGCCTATTTGGCAGATATATGTAAAGCTTATTCATTCCTAAACATGAGAAGATGTGTTCCATATTTGTATATCCAATTACAGAGATTGAACAAAGCAGAAAAATTGCTGACCTCTCTTTTGCGTAACCAACCTCACCTTTTTTCGCTTAATTATATTTGATTATCTTTGTGTGTTAATGTTCCCCTGCTCATCCAGATTGAAATTCATACAAATTTGTGTAGGTAGCATATCAACATCAAATTCATACAAATTTGTGTAGTTAGCATATCAACATCAATAATATGTCTCATGATTAGCTTGTTAATATCACTTCCTAATCCCTTGAATGGGATCCTTGAAATTCATACAAATTTGTGTAGTTAGCATATCAACATCAAATTCATACAAATTTGTGTAGTTAGCATATCAACATCAATAATATGTCTCATGATTAGCTTGCTAATATCACTTCCTAATCCCTTGAATGGGATCCTTGAAGTTGTCTGTCATGAGCGGATCTCATGAACTGTTGGTTCAGAAAATTTGAAAGTAAGTTCAGTGATATTTATTTGCCCCGTTCCATGGGCATTGACCACATGGTTGGGAGTGCATCCCTGGTGCTTCCCATGCCCTTGGTATGCAAGGGCATGTGGTGAAACGTTTTGCCAAACCCCCAATTTTGTGAAACTTGGCACTTTGTTTTCCATGAATTTCTTAAAATTTTGGAGATGTCTCCACACGCACCCCATGAATTTCTCTGAAATTGAGGTGTCTCTACAAGCCAATTTTCTGAACTGCCCATTGGCTATGTCCAGATTCATGACTGTTGCCCATTGGCTATGTCCAGATTCATGACTGTTCTGAGGTTCTTCAGTGCTTAGGTACTGCTTAATTATGATCTCTTTGACAGTACTCTTAATGCATGACCGAAATATTTGAATAAACATTTAACTATTGGTATGCTTCACTCGCACAGTCACACTTTTGAATAAACATTTAACTATTGGTATGCTTCACTCGCACAGTCACACTTCTGTTTACCGTTTATTGTTCATTCGTTGCTGCCTCATCTTTGATTTGTAGATGGTGATAATCTACCCTAAATACATGATGTAATTTACCTCGAATATATGTTTTCAAATGTTTTTAAATGCATCTTGAAGGTATTTCTATTTCTGGATAATTGTACACTGTTGGTTATAATTTACATTGAATATATGATGACCAATACATTGTGAATGTTGTCGAATATATGTTTTTAAATGCATCTTGTGAATGTTGTCGAATATATGTTTTTAAATGCATCTTGAAGGTAATTCTGAGAATGTTTTCAAATGCATCTTGAAGGTATTTCTATTTCTGGATAATTGTACACTGTTGGTTATAATTTACATTGAATATATGATGACCAATACATTGTGAATGTTGTCGAATATATGTTTTTAAATGCATCTTGTGAATGTTGTCGAATATATGTTTTTAAATGCATCTTGAAGGTAATTCTGAG
>APFE031542480.1:0-51763 GCA_000404065.3 Pinus taeda | reverse complement strand
GGACAAGTTTCCCAATTTATGTGTATGTGTGTGTGCAGAGTTGATATTTACTTTCTAAAAGTTCCTAAGTGAGATGCTCTATTTCTGACTTTAATCTAATGATATACAATTGTATTCTAATGAACAAAAATATCTAAGTATACACTAAGCCAGGGTGGAATCCTTTTGTTATGCGATCTAAAATGATTTCAAATAACAATCAGTAATAAAGATCATTCAACTATTATAGGGAAAGAATTCAATAGAGATAAACCACTTCGCATAAAAAGTTAGATGAAACAGTTGTGAAAAACATATCGCATAATAAGCTACTCATACATTAAGCATAAATAAATAGCTATCACCATACAAAAGAGCCAAATGATAACTCAGGCATTTACGCATCAAATATATAAAAAATAAACATACATCACTTTAACATAGAGGCATAAATACTTAAGAAATAAAAGTACCATTTATAACTAGTTCTACAGATGAGCTTGAAGCGATAATGACTTATCTCTTCTTAACATAACATCCACTAAGAGCACAAAAGTGCGACATCAGTAGCAGATATTAAATGCAGATATCAATAAATCATGTTCCATTCATTCATCAAAACCTCCTTGGAGGGTGCAAAAGTGCATGTTCTGAGGACAAGCTTTTGATAAATTTCTGGACACTTCTCTAAATGCATGAGAAGGGTTTAAATACTACTAACTAAATCTAAAAATAACTTATTACAAAAATGTAGGATACGGTTTTAAATGACCGTCCCTTTTCTAGGCAAAAATAAAGCAAAATTAATACTAATATTGAATCTAAACTTAACAACTAACTATTTCTGTATCTAATCCTTGAAATCGCAAGCATTCAACATTTGGTTGAGTAGGGTCGGCTGGCTGACTTCAGACTTCAACTGTCCTGCGAAAACGGAATCAACAAGAGTTGGCGCCATCTTCTCGGTAGAATTGATGATGGATTTGAGAGTCATACACTGGTTGTGAGGTTACCAAATATGCCTAGTAAGAATCCCAATTCAACTTAGTTAATCTCTTAATTGATTCTGCCTTTTCTGGAGCCTTCTCTCTCCAGCCTTTTTGCAATCTTTGTACATATATATATACTATTTTGAAGATATTTCGGACAATTGCTACTTGTTTTAGGATTTAAGTTTTACTTTTTTACCTCTAGCGTTTTTTTTTATGAATTTCTAGGCTTACAGGTGACTGAGCAATTAGAGGCTTTCCATTTCAAGAAGTTTTACCCAGCGATGCACTAGGGTGCTAATCGCGCATCAGAAACTGCCTCTATTTCTTGATCCGAGCTTCCTTGGTGCGATTTTTGCCTCTTGTGCCCTTTCTTTTAGTGGATGTAAAGCTCAAATTTTTTAAACATCATAATTCTGTAAGTTCTTGACCCGAACTCTTAAATTGTCTGTTGTGATGTCAGCACTATCTAGTACCCATTTAATCATGTCCATGTAGGGGAGAATTTTCGGCCTCGCCACTATCTAGTGTAAGAACAAACAAGCTAAATCTGCAATTGATGCCTCGGAAGACCCCTGTGAACCAGCAGAAGTCGTAACCTCCATCACCTTGGGATTCTCTTCTTCAAGTAGATTATACATGCCTCCCCAAGTAGTAATACCAACATCTCTGTTATAGGAGGTGTCTGTATACAAGGATGTCATTTCTTTGTCTTCAGAGCTCGGAGCTTTTCCTTTCTTCCCCATGATATCCTGTGTACTTCTTTGTATAGTTCTTTGTTCTTCGTTCCTGTAGTTTACAAGTGAGGTGAGAGTAATGATAAGGAAAGGTGATGGGAAAGCTTTTAAATGCCGAAGACATACAAATTATACCACCTTACACAAACTACCTCTTTGATAAGCGCAAAACCATATTTCATTAACAACTGGCAACTAACTCATTAATTAGCATTAAAGCGCATAGCCAGGTCTCGGTTTATGGAAAAAGTTTTCTCAAATAACGAGCCGAAAAGATTCATGATGAAGCGATTTTGCGATTTTCTTTGCAATATCACAGGTCATTGCATCACATTTTTACGATATCATTCAGTCATTCTGTCACAATATTTCTCTGTCGCTCTATCACAATATCGCTCTATCGCAATATCGCAATATCGCAATATTGCAATATCGCAAGAGTGTGACATATGACAATTTTTTGTTGAAGTGTCTTCTGCAAGATGCAATTTTTGCGATATGCACCATCGGATATCGGTAGTTTAAGATTTTTTAGCGTAAGCGGTCTTTGATGCGTGTGATGCGATATATGTTTTTCAATATGTAGTCTCGCATCGCGATTTCGCAATCTTAGAATTAGGCTTGTAAGGAGGTATCCTATTATCCTTTTTTGCGATGTGATTTTTCTTAAGGAATGTGTTTATCTTACCTTATCATTAAACTTAAGCTTTTTAGATTTTCAAAGGGCATTTTCCTAAGTTTATGATGGTAAGTTTTATTAAAAAGGAAATACAAACACTAATTAATTTTTTAAAATTTTTGACTAAGGGTCCCCAGTTATTTAGTATTAGTAATAACACTAAATAAGAAGGGGGGTTGTTGCTAGCCACAACAATTGGTGATTCACTTGGAAGAACCAGTCATCTCTTCTTTCTTTTGAATTTTCTAAACTTCCAAAACAAAACTTTTCCAAAAAGTTGAGCTTTATTATAGAAAGACAAAGTACATTATGCTTTTACCTATTAATGATATCTTGTTTCTTCTATTCTCAACTTTGATTATTTACTCCCTCAAGCTAGTCCTTGTATCTACATTAGTCACTACTTGGTTAATAAAGATAAAAAATAAAGCCTTTTTTGTAAATCAGTTTTAAATATGCTCATTTGTCGTAGGTAGAGCCTCTACTGCCAGCATGCATTTATAGCCTCGATAGGGTTACCTGTTACCCAACAATGATCCTATATCCCACTTAGAGAAAATACATTTTTCAAAGAGAAATCTGTATCCACAGTTCATTCTTTCATTTTCTTTTTTACCCTTAAAGAACAATGTCTTGGTTTGATAGCCAATTTATGACACAAACATTCACTTGATTTATATCTTTTCTGAACAAGCTAGCTCGTGATGAGACCCATTGTCTTTTGATTGCAACAATCTTGAGTCATTTCCCTATTGTGGTATGCAGTATTGGCAAAGTCAGCAAGTTATAATATCTATGATTATGATAAGCCGGCTCGCGATGAGACCTCTTACTCTTTAAGTTAAAGTGTATCATTGGATCATTCTTTGAGCGTTGTAATATCCTAGGTGGGGAGGAAGTCATTGTTTCCTTAAGATAGCTCTGGAAGACAATGGTAGAGTTTTTGGAAAGAGCTTTTCTACAAAGAATCTCCATTTTGTTATTGATACCTTTCATTAGACTGATATAAAACAATTTTTCACTAGAGGTCATTTTTCACCAAAATTTACAAAGTCGAAACTAATATCATTACTAGGTCAAGAGTCTTTAACTGTATCTTTCAATAATAACGATCAATTTTCTAAAAGGATTCTATTTATACAAGTGAAAAAACAAAATCTAAAAGAGAATTTGTGTCTTTTTTTTTAATTCCAAATGTAACTATTTACAACCGGTTTTATTATGGAAATAAAAACTAATCTACAAACTAGAAGAAAGTTCTCCTATGGAAAATATGTCTTGAGGATCTGTCCATTAACAAGTAAATAATATCTTTTTCCTGTTAAATCCTGCAACATAAAAGTGGACAGACCTATTACTTCTATGATTTGGGAAGGACCAAGCTACTTTCGTTGAAATTTTGTATGTTTCCCTTTTTCCCCACGAGCCTTGTACCATTTTAAAACTAGATCTACCATCTAAAAATCTTTTTTGGATATCATGTTCAAATCAAAAGAGGCTTTTACTAATGCTTGATGATGAGCATGTGTTATTTCGGCCTGTTCTCGTTGTTCTTCTAACTTAATTATTTCTAGTTGCCTTAGTTGTAAGGAGGAAGTTTGTGCTTCATCAATATATTTAACTAAGGCTAAAGAAGGAATTGCTAAATGAGTCATAAGAACGACTTCTTTCCCATAAACTAAATTAAAGGGATAAGTGTCGATAGAGGCTTTCTGCGTTATTCGATCTGCCCATAAAGCATATACATTTTGTTTCTAAGTAAGACTAATTCTATTAACAAAGTAGAGAAATATAATTACATACAGGCTGAAGTCAAGGCTCTTGTTTGACGAGAGGCAGAACTGTTAGGAGAAAACAAGTGAGAAGAAAGGATTCAAAACCCATGCAGGGGATCAGGATGATACTCTCCTGGTGCTTCATAGTTAAAAAAAACATCGAAAAACATAGGAAATCCACAACCCATCTTACATAAGAAGCTTTCCCAGTGATAGATGTAGCATAACCAAAAAACAATGCTAGGGATAGCTCACTAGTCATCTTGTGGTTCTTCCACGATACGGCCCCATCCAAATTCTGGCACATTCTTAGCTTGAGCAACGTTTTGATCAGAGGGCCCAAGGTCAACTTCCATCATCTCCGCATCATGAGTGCTGCACCCTTGAACATTCAAATCCTACCCAAACAAATTTCCAATTCCCAGCTGGATGGAAGGAGAAGGAACAGAAACTACCCTCAAGCCTCCTGGATAAGAATCAGAGTCCTCCATCTATGTAGTATCATGGAAGACCACCATGAAGTGAGACGTTATCCTAGGCTGATGCAGGGAATTATTAAAAGAGAAAATTGCAGAGCCAGACGAGGAAGAAGGCCCAAGGTGGTGTCTGGAGGGTCGGTGCTGCCCTCTCCCACTGCACGTGCTGGGGTAGCGACTGGTAAACAATTGACTAGAGAGGGAAGGCGAGTCAGAAGACGAACTTGTTGGCGCTCGCGGAGGTGGGCCTCTTTAGCACCCTATTCTTTGGTGAAGTCGAGCCATCTTGAAGGGTGCGACAATGAGATTCCAGACAGGCCGAGAAGTAATTAGGCAAGCGGAGCAACAAAGACACTAAGACCAGGAGGGGAGCCTGCGGATTCCCTTCACCAGCAAAACCAAATTGAACACTAAGTGATTCTCTCTAGAGAAAGTTCAGGCAGCCTTAGGATTGATAGGGACAATATTCCCTCACCCTGTATTAGAGACAAGGCCCAAGACTAGATGATAAATCGTCGAGACATAGGCTATGAATACACAACTCAAAACCCACCACCCAAAGCTAGAGACAAAACCTGAGACCAGATGATGAAAAGTCAAGACTAAGACCACTAGACAAGAGCTTGAGACCTGACGGAGGAAAGAGAGGAGTAGCAAGAGCCGCTTCAGGAGGTCCGAGCCAAGCTCCAGAGAGACTTTCCCCAACAAGTGTCGAAATCCCTCAGAGAAAACAAAGCTAACCATAGACAGCCTGAAAACCAAAATGAGACGTGAGGTGAGGGGATGAGCCAAGTGAAACAGCTCGAATGACTTCATTGCAAACCCAAAACAGAGCCTGGCCTTAACCTTTCTTGGCATGCCTTGAGAAGCCTCTTCCATTACTGCATCATTGAAGAATGCCATCATCTCTTGCATGTCCGAGCATGCGGATAGAAGAACTGTCGCGGAAGAAAAGAAGTGAGGACCAGAGCCACTGGAATGTGATCTGTTTAAACTTACACTTTGCGCATGCTGAGCGCTCTCATGCTTACATGTATTTAACTCTATGTATTGGGTGGGCAGGTGTCAAACTGCCTCGCCCCACCCTTGTCTCTTCACCATAAATGTTGCCTCAATCACCCACATCGAGGGCCCATAAAGGATATATTAAAGACTTGTGCCAATTTTTATGATTTTGGTCAATGGTTCACTTAATAATTCTGATTAAATTTTTATTTGTAGATTCAGATAATCCATTCCCCTGTGGGTAGTAATTGGCAGATTATTTAAGCTTGAAACCCCTTTTGAGTGCAAATTCAGTCATTGCATTACCAGAAAAATATGATGTGTTATCAGACATTAAAGCAGAAGGCAACCAAAACCTGGTGATTATGAACTGATCTATGAACTCGATGATATGTTGAACATTAGCCATCTTGAGTGGAACTGCTTCTACCCATTTAGTAAAGTAATCTGTTGCTGTAAGGATATATCTATGCTATTTAGAAGAGTTAGGAACGATTTCACCTATTATGTCCAATCCCCACTGATTGAAAGGTTTCTCAATGTTGACTAGTTATAGTGGCAGGGATGGTTTCTTTTGTCTCCCAGCAGCGGCTTGACAGATTTGACATTTTCTCATGTAGTTATGTGAGTCTTTGAATAATGTGGGCTAGTAATAGCTTGCGCGTAAGAATTTACGAGCAGTAGTGTCTCCAGCATAGTATCTGCTTGTTGGCCCATCGTGGAGTTCCTGCAAGAGTTTTTCAGCTTCAGATTTCTCAAGACATCTAAGAAGAACAAAATCATAATTTATTCTAAAAAGAACATCATTCACGAACTAATATTGTTTGGTTTTTAACCTTAGAGCTCTTTTCTTGGTATGATCGAGGTTTGAAGGAGCATATCAATTCTTTAAATAATAAATGATATCAACTTATAATGACTCAACATCGTTTAGGCTTACCTCATACATTTGTATTTTTGCAGGTGGAATTTCAGACATAAGCAATGTTCCGACGAGCTTTTTGCAAAAGCCTTGACCTTTTACAATACTTGCTAGTTTGGTTTCTACATTATATTCCTATAAGGCAGTAACCTAATTAGCTGTTTTCTCCCCCACATCATTTTGTATTAAAATATTTCTTACTGTTGGAAATGGTACTATGATTTTCATATGGGTTTTGAGTAGAAAGGGTTTGAAATATTTAATTGCTTTGAAAACAAGGTAAGCTTGTTTCTCCACATCTGAATATTTAAGTCAGCCCCCTGTAAATTTGAACTGAAAAAAGCAATCGGGGCTTTTGCCTTTTCTTGATTTTCTTGAGTGAGTATCGCAGCATATGATCTATCAGAGGCAAATGTATATAAAATAAAAGGATCTGGAAAATTTGGAGCTGCTAAAGATGGAGCGTTCACAATTGCTTGTTTGATCAGATTGAACGCCTCATATTCATCTTGGACCCATTTAAAGTTTGAGTTCTTTTTAATCATTACCTGTAAAGGAGATATGATTCCTTAAAAATCTAGAACAAATCGCTTGACAAAGTTAATCTGGCCAAGAAAAGATTACATGGCTTTCTTTTTGTGAGGTAGGGGTATTTCAGAAATCTCCTTGATTCTTTCAAGATTAATGTTAATTCCACATTTTGAAACTATGAATCTGAGAAGTTTTCCTTCACCTAATGCGAAAAAGGATTTTTTTGGGTTAAGTGAAATCCCATACCTTTGACAACATTGGAAGATTTGTTTTAAATCTCTAAGATGATTGCTTCGTTTCTTGGAATATACAGTTATATCATCCAAATATATTACCACTGATTTGTTAACTAATCCTTTGAACGCGATGTCCATGGCTCTCTGAAATGTGGCACCAGCATTGATCAGACCAAATGAAATCTTTTGATATGCGTATGTGCCCCATTTAGTTCTGAATGTGGTTTTCAATTGATCATCGAGATGTACCAACACTTGATTGTACCCTGAGAATCCATCTAAGAATGACATTAATTCTAACCCCGCGATTGCTTGTAGTATTTGTTCCATGGGAGGTCTAGGAAAACTATCCTTTTGGCAGGCTTTGTTAAGATTCCAAAAGTCAATGCAGATTCTAATGTCTTCGTTTTTCTTTCTAACAGGGACCATATTGGAAACCTATTTGTACTGTCGAATGGGAAAATTTATTTTGGCTTTCAATAACTTATTGAGTTCAGATTTGATCTAGTTTTCTAGATTGGGATGGATCTTTCTCAACTTCTGTTGGACAGGTTTTTCATCATCTATCATTGGAATAGTATGTTGGATGATGGAGGTGTCATATGTTTTGAGTTGATCGCAATTCCATGCAAAGAAACTTTTGTATTGTCTCAAGAGATGAATATATGCTACTTTTTCTTTAGGAGCTAGACCAAGGCCTAGGTTGATATTTTGTGGTTTTGTATCAGTTCCTAGATTTACTAATTCATAGTTCAGAGTTGAACTTTGTAGCTTTGAATTGGCAGATCTTTTAAACCAATCTTTCAAATGATAAAGGTCTTCTAACTTGAATACTGACTTAGGTATAGCATTGTTAGTGCCATCTTGTTGCAATTGTTGGTCATGTTGGTCTTCGTCAATTATTTGATTGGTATAGGATCCTTCAGATGTGAGAAATCTCATGATATCAGGATCGTCATTGAAAATTCTCCAATATGTAATGTTATCAAGAATTGAGGGTCTAAAAATTTATTCAATTGAAAATCGATCAGGGCTAAAATCTTCTAAAGGAATGTGCTTGGAAGCTATGTTGGCTAAGAGGTCTACACTAACATTCTGGAGTCTAGGAATTGATGAAATATTAAATGATATAAAGTGTTCCGTCAAATCTTGAACTAAAGACTGGTAGTGTTTTAAATGACCTGATAAACAATGTATAGTATTACATACCTGTCTGATTACAATTTCAGAATCTCTGAAAACTTGAAGGTATTTGACGTCTAATTTGATTGCTTTGTATAATCCTTGGACTAAAGCCTCATATCCTGCGGTGTTGTTGGTGCAATCAAATTCGAGTCTACAAGTTAGCATAGTTTTATTTCCCTTTGGACTGATTAACATGCACCCTGCTCCTACTCCTTCATTAGACTTAGAACCGTCAAAAAATAACTTCCAAAATAAAGATTTATTTATAGGACTATCTATAAACTTAATACCTTTAGAACTATCTACTTGAGAGAAATTTTCTACTAGAGATAAAACAGAATGTTCAATGTAAGGTGAAGTATGAGCATTAAAATTTCCAAGGAAAGAATTTACTGAGTAGTTGCCAATGATGTTATTTATGTATGCTACTGGTTCATTTTCTCCCTCCAGTTTTGTTTCTATGTATTTCTGATGTCTTTCTTGCTCAACTTTTATCTGGTTTGGTTTACCATTGTAAGGGATCCAGGTGTGCAACCAATTAGTTGCAAAGTATCCATGAAGTTTTTCTGACCAATCTCTACTAAGAATTAAGCCATAAAATTCCGGAATATCAGTGACTAAAATGTCGATAACTTGACATACCTTTGGGTTGGATGACAGCCTTATGGTAATCTGATTTAATCAGCCAATCACTTTGACTTACGATCAATCTAGATGAACTATGCGCAAAACTTATTTTTGTGGTTGAACGTTCAATTTTGCACATATTGACCTTGGTAAAATATTCGATGAAGCTCCAAAATCCACTAAGAAATTATGCAAAAAATTTATTGAAAATTTCATAAGTAAGAAGAAACGGGGGAGTATGAGATGTCAATCATCCTCCAAATAAGGCGTTGTCGTTTGGGTCAACATTATTAATCGCATTAGTTGGAGGCCTTCCCATGTCATGGGAAGCTTGAGAGATTACAGCGGCAGGAAAAGGTGCAACTGGTACAACTTGTAATTCTTTCAAGAGTATCTTTTGATGGTGTTTTAACTTACTCAATTTGTAAAAAGTGATGTTGGCCCTAGTCCTTTTCATGTCTTATATGATATTATACTCCATTTCATCTGAAACAATCAATGTTTTAGATGGAGTTGATGAATCTGTTTGGACTAGGTTGGTTTGAGTCATTTTAGGTGTTCTTTTCTTAGTTGCGACTTTATCCTTAGTCATTGAGCTTACGCTCTTTGGTTTAGGAGTAGGCTGAGGAGGATCAAGTTGGTTTCTACTTCGAGTGCTTACTGGGGATGCCTCTTGATCCTCTTCATCTGGGAGGATGAAATCCCACATACCTTGTAACTCTACAACTTCTTCTTCATCGGTATGTTCTTCAGTAGCGATTTCCTCTTCTTCTTGTGATTCAACACTTGTAATAGCATTTGGGGGCTTTTAATCAGTTGAAGGGTTTCTTTTAAAAGGTCTGTATGGATTTTTAGAATAAGTTTTTGCCACTTGTTTCTTAATATCGACCATCTCGTTAGACATGGTCTTCAAAAATTTTTGCAATCCTTCTAAGTCGAACAGATCTTTCGATTGCTTTTTCTTGGGATCTTACTTGAAAGTAACCTTCTTGGATTTCCATTCTTCTATCGCATTTTTCTTTTCTAGGGCTATAATACGTTTCTCTACTGCTATTGCTTCTTTCATAATTTATACTAAAGTTGTTTTGTTAGCCCTATCAACAAAGATTGCTATGTTTGATGGTAAAGCAGTGATGTACCATTCACTTCGTACTTCTTTGCTAGGCTTGGAAGCAGTAGGAATTTTGTTTAGCAATTTATTGAAACACGAATTAAAATCTTTGATAGGTTCTTTTGACTCAGCCCTAAGGTTAGACAGGTCATTGATCAATGTTGTTGTAGACCTATCATCACTAAATTTAATAAGGAATTGTTCTTGGAAAATATCCCAACTAGTGATAGATCTAGATGGTAATGAAAAATACCATGATCCGATTGTTCCTTGCAGAGTATAAGGAAAAAGTAGAACAACAGTGTCTTCATTGGTAACTCCATTGAGATTTATGGATAGAATAAAGTTATTTATATGTTCTTCTACTAGCATGTCTGCTTCAGGATTAAACTTAGGCAGCCATCTTTCAGGATGGGCTAGTAGCTAACTCAAGGGCGTAGGCATTAAGACTGCCCCTAGGTTATTCCATGGAGATTGGGCCATCGCTGAACTACTAATAGAGGAAAGTGCAAAAAATGATCCATGCGCTTGAGAAGATGAAGATATTATAACTCCAGATGATTGAGAAGGAGATGTGGAAGTACCAGTGGACTAATGAACAATGATCTGAAGTGGAGGAGTGGATGGTTGACTTCGTGGTGGAGAGGTTGAGACGAATGATGATGATGAAAGAGTCTCGCTATCAGACCCTTTAGGAGATTTCCTTGCTCTCTTCCTTGTGGGTAGAGGTAATTCGGTTGGCTGAATGCCAAACTTTTCACTCCTTAATTTGGTAAGAGGATGAGCAGGGTTGTATTGCGAAGTCATGTTGCGCTGTGATTTATCAAATCTTTGAGGAGATATAGAAAATCACTGAAGTTTGTGAATCAAAGATTCAACTTCAACAGGTTCAATAGTAGATTGTTCTAAAATGTCAGGGTTTGTAGCAGGAGCTGTTGTTCTTATGACTTATGGCTCTGGATTGAAAGATTCTAAATGCAATGGAGAAGTCAGGGGAGATGGTGAGGGTGATTTACTCTCAGAATGGTATTTAGATTTAGACTTGCTTTCCATTCACAGTTCGAGGCCCTCCTTCTAGCGTCAAATATGTTGAAGCCCTGAAAATCGGGTCTACAACATGGGGGATACCCACCCAGTCTGGACCTTGGTTGGCAGCTCCTTTTCTGTTTCTTATAGTGGGTCCAACTAGGGATATGGGACCAATTTCGCAATTTATGTGTATCTGTGTGTGCAGAGTTGATATTTCCTTTCTAAAAGCTCCTAAGTGAGATGCTTTAATTCTAACTCTAATCTAATGATATGAAATTGTATTCTAATAAGCATAAATATCTAAGTCTACACTAACCCGGGGTGTAATCCTTCTGTTATGCAATCTAAAATGATTTCAAATAACAATCGGTAATAAAGATCATTCAACTATTATGAGAAAATAATTCAATATAGATAAACCACTTCGCATAAAAAGTTAGATGAAAAAGTTGTGAAAAACATATCACATAATAAGCTACTCATACATTAAGCATAAATAAATAGCTATCACCATACAAAAGTGCCAAATGATAACTCAGGCATTTCACGCATCAATATATAAACAAACTGAACATGAATATCACTTTAACACAGAGGCAGAAATAGTTAAGAGATAAAAGTACCATTTATAACTAGTTCTACTCATGAGCTTCAAGCGATAATGATTTATCTCTTCTTAACCTAACATCCACTAAGAGTACAAAAGTGAAACATCAGTAGTAGATATTAAATGCAAATATCAATAAATCATGTTCCATTCATTCATCAAAACCTCCTCGGAGGGTGCAAAAGTGCATGTTCTGAGGGCAAGTTTTTGATAAATTTCTGGACCCTTCTCTAAATGCATGAGAAGGGTTTAAATACTACTAACTAAATCTAAAAATAACTTATTACAAAAATGTAGGATATAGTTCTACATGACCGTCCTTCTTCTAGGCAAAAATAAAGAAAAATTAATACTAATATTGAATCTAAATTTAACAACTAACTATTTTGTATCTAATACTTCAAATAACAAGCATTTAGCATTTGCTTGAGTAGGGTCGGTTGGCTGACTTCAGACTTCAACTGTCCTACGAAAATGGAATCAGCAAGAGTTGGTGCCATCTTCTCGGCACAATTGATGATGCATTTGAGAGTCATACACTGGTTGTACAGTTTTACCAAATATGCCCAGTAAGAATCCCAATTCGACTTAGTTAATGTCTTAATTGATTCTACCTTTTATTGAGCCTTCTGTCTCCATCCTATTTAAAATTGTTGTACATATATACATACTATTTTGAAGATATTTCGGACAATTTCTACTGGTTTTAGGATTCAAGTTTTACTATTTTACCTCTAGTATTCTTTTTTTACGAATTTATGGGCTTGCAGGTGACTGAGCAATTAGAGGCTTTCCATTTCAAGAATTTTTACCCAGCTATGCACGATTAGCACTACGGCGCTAATCGCACATCGGAAACTGCCTCTGTTTCTTGATTTGGGCTTCCCTGGCGCGATTTTCGCCTCGTGTGCGCTTTCTTTTAATGGATGTAAAGCTCAAATTTTGTAAAAATAATAATTCCTTAAGTTCTTGACCCGGAGTTGTAAATTGTCTGTTTTTTATCTCAGCACTGTCCAGTACCCATTTAATCATGTCCGTGTAGGGGAGACTTTTGGGCCTTGCCGCTATCTGCTGTAAGAACAAACAAGCTAAATCTATAACTAATGCCTCGGAAGACCCCTGTGAACCTACAGAAGCCGTAACCTCCATCACCTTGGGATTCCCTTCTTCATGTAGATTATACATGCCTTACCAAGTAGTAATACCAGCATCTCTGTTATAGGCAGTGTCTGTATACAAGGGCATCATTTCTTTGTCTTCAGAGCTCGGAGCTTTGCCTTTCTTCCCCTTGATATCCTGTGTATTGCTTTGTATAGTTCTTTGTTCTTCGTTCCTACAGTTTACAAGTGAGGTGAGAGTAATGATAAGGAAAGGTGATGGGAAAGATTTTAAATGCCAAAGACATACAAATTATACCACCTTACGTGAACTGGCTCTTTGATAAGCGCAAAACCATATTTCATTAACAACTAGCAACTAACTCATTAATTAGCATTAAAGCGCATAACCAGGTCTCGGTTTATGGAAAAAAAAATTCTCAAATAACGAGCCAGAAAGATTCACAATTTTGCAATTTTGCGATTTTCTTCGCAATATCGCAAATCACTGTATCACATTTTCATGATATCATTCCACCGTTCTATCGCAATATTGCTCTGCCGCTCTATCGCAATATCGCTCTGTCGCTCTATTGCAATATCACAATATTGCAATATCGCAATATTGCAATATCGCAAGAGCGTGACATATGACAATTTTATGTTAAAGTGTCTTCTGCGAGAGGTGATTTTTGCGATATGCGCCATCGCATATCAGAAGTTTAAGATTTTTCAGCGTAAGCAGTCTTTGATGTGTGTGATGCGATATATGTTTTTCAATATGTAGTCTCCTATCACGATTTCACAATCTTAGAATTCGGCTTGTAAGGAGGTATCCTATTATCCTTTCTTGCGATGCGATTTTTCTTAAGGAATGATTTTATCTTACCTTATCATGAAACTTAAGCTTTTTAGATTTTTAAATTTTATTTTCCTAAGTGTATGATGGTAAGTTTTACTAAAAAGGAAATACAAGCACTAATTAATTTTTTAAAATTTTTGACTAAGGGTCCCCACTTATTTAGTATTAGTAATAACTCTAAATAAGAAGGGGGGGTTTTGTTGGCCACAACAAGCTGGTAGGAAGAAAAAGAGTCTGTGAACTCTAAGTGGCTTGGGGAATCCAAGAACCACCCTACCTAGCAAAATCTACTTCAGGAGAACTCAGAATAAGTCCCTTTATTGTAATTTCTCTGTTGTAAGACACAATAAAACAAGGCCACCACTGAAGGTGGATCGGAGATGTAGCCGTGGAGAATTGGGTGAACTCCTTATTAAAAATTGCTTGTGTCTTTGTGTTGCTTACTATATTTATATGCTATCTTTCCATTTAAATGTCTGTGCATTGGCAATCTGATCGATCCGTTGCTTGAATAGCAGAGAACACACACCAACACATGAGTTTGTAATACCTTTTGTTTAACAAATCTTCAACTAAGGTCACTCATAGGGTGATTATTAGATCAAGTGGTATCAGAGCTCTAGGCTATAAGGTTAGACAAGCTTTTGTTGGTTTAACTATGAACGCTCACTAGATCAAAGCTCAAATTAGGAGAAGGAGAGTTGGTGGAAACTAATCCTGAAATTGGGAGAGTCTATTCTCGGAAGACAATGTTAGAAGAAGGTTCTATAGGGCCAGACCCTCAATTCATAGAATGTTTCCTGGCTATAAAGTCTATGGTAGAATAAATGCATAGGGGCATTAGAAAGCATAGGGATGAAGATTCATTAGGTTCTAAATGAGATAAAGAAGAAGATGAATCTCATTCCCATGACCACTCAAAAGGAAAGGGAAAAGAGGAAAGCTTTTGTACACCTCCTAATAGCCCTGTGCATAATAAGAAAGCATCCTTGAATAAACTAGATGTTAAATTCGATTTTCCTATATATGATGGAGAGCTAAATGCTGAAAAGTTGGACAATTGGATTAGACAAATTAATGTGTATTGCAGAGTACAAAACATACACTCGGACAAGAGTAGGATTCAGCTGGCAAGCCTATGCCTAGGAGGCACTACCTTGGTTTGGTGGGAAGGCAGAACCCAAGCTAATATGAAGAGACATGGTAAGACCATCTCTGTCTAGAGTGAATTTGTTGCTGCCATCAAGAAGCAGTTCTATCCATTGGCCTACATGCAACAAGCCATGATGAGTTGGAAAACTCTTCAGCAGTTGAAAGGGAAAGTGTACAAGGGTATACTTAAGAATTTAGAAAGAGAGCATTGATGTTGGTAATCTCATTAGACTTGCCAGAAGCTCTTTTGAAGTACATTGGTGGTCTACATAGCTACATGAGGCATACCATCCTCATGTTTAAACCCACTACTATAGATGAGGTATTTGTACAAGCTACTCATCTAGAAGCTAGAGGAAAGAATGGAAATCCAAAAGTTGGAGGACCATCCCAACCCACTGCAAGCAAGAACAAGGAGAAGAGAAAACATAAGTGGAAAGCAAGGAAGGCTAACACTACACAAAAAGGCAAAGCTTCATGCACTCACTGTAAAAAGAAGGGGAATGATGATGAGCATTGTTGGATTCTACATTCAGAGCTGAGACCTAAGAAGTTTGAGGGCAAGAAGCAGAAGACTGCTACAACTATTCAGAGAGATTTGGGGTCAAACTCGGGAGATGAAAAAATCATTGCATCCATAGGTATAAAAGGTAAGAATTCTGAAGCATTTACTAGTAATTCTACTCAATCTGTTATTGATGAAGAACATGATAGAAAAAGACATGAGCTTTTCCATATTCGAGTTGTTTCCAAAAATCAAAAGATTGATACCTTGTTTGATAGTGGCTCACAAGTAAATCTAATTTCTGAAGGAATTGTAAAGAAATTGGGATTAGCAACTACACCTCATAAGAAACCATACCCATTAAGATGGTTGAATGATAAAGAACAACTACAAGTGACTAGACAGTGCAAACTCATGTTTTCTTTTGGATCGGCATTTGTAGATGAGGTTGAGTTAGATGTAATTCCTTTGGACATATGTAGAATTGTTTCAGGAAGTCATTACTTGTATGATAGAAAGGATATATTCTATAGAGCTGAGAACAAGTATCTATTTTTTAAAGATGGAATCGAATACTTTGTAAGAGCTCACAAGATCAAGAATAATTATACTGTCATAAACTCAGGACAGATTAAAAGAATGATAAATTCATGCAAACAGTTCTTATTGATGGTTGTAAAGGAAAAAACACCTAATAAGATCAATATATTTGAGGGTTGTAATGTTGATCAATAAGCTGATATAGAAAAGATTGTTTCAAAGTATGATGTCTTATTTCAAGAACCTAAAGGTCTACCACCCAAAAAGGGAATAGTACATGATATTATTTTGTAGCAAGATGTTCCTTTGCCTAACATTGGGATGTATAGGTTATCTGCTTTAGAGAATGCGGAAATCAAGAAGCAGGTGCAGGAGTTACTTGAGAAAGGGTTCATTAGGCCTAGCACATCACCATGTGGGTCACAAATCTTTTTGGTGAGAAAGAAAGATGACTCGTGGAGAATGTGCATTGATTACTGAGCACTGAATATGATAACAATAAAAAATCGTTATCCCGTTCCTCTCATAGATGATATTTTAGATCAATTGAAGGAAGTTGTTTATTTCACCAAGCTGGATTTTCACAATGGATAACATTAGGTCAGAGTTGCATAGCAAGATGCATAGAAGACTACTTTCGAAACAAAGAAAGGATTGTATGAATTGTTGGTTATGCATTTTGGCTTGACCAATGCCCCTACTACTTTCATGAGATTAATGAATGATGTGCTCAGACCTTTTCTTGATGATTTTGTTCTTGTGTATCTGAATGACATTCTGATTTTTAGTAAAATGTGGGAAGAACATTTAAAGCATGTTAAGCAGACATTAGATGCTTTGAAAAGAGAAAAAAATTATGTTAAACTCTCCAAATGTGAATTTGGCAAAACCTCTCTAAATTATTTGGGTCATATAGTAAGGGGAGGTGAATTGAAAATTGATCCCTCTAAAGTGGCAGTTATTGTAAACCGGCCTAAACCCAAGTCTGCTACAGAAGTCAGAAGCTTCTTAGGAGAAGATATTGGAGGAATTTCATTTCAATTGTTTCCTCAATTGCAGCTCCCTTACATGCTTTCACAAGATTGAACAAGGTGTTTCAGTGGGGAGGCAAACAACAGAAAGCCTTCGACACCTTAAAAGAAAGAATTAGTACAACACCTGTACTAGCACTGCCAGATCTACAAAGAACATTTGAGATCCAAACTAATACCAATGACTATGCTATGGGAGAAGTGTTGGCACAACACGGTAAACCCATATGTTATCATTCTGAGACTTTTAATCCTGCAGTAGTTAACTATCCTACATATGATAAAGAATTGTCTGCATTAGTTCAGAGTGTGAAAAAGTGGAAACATTATTTAATGGGCAATGAAACAGTAATACATATTGATCATCAGCCACTTCAATACCTACACTCCCAAACTAAATTACAGCAATCAAGACATTACAGATGGATGATAATTGCACTACACAAAAGCTACATAGAACAATATGCTCGAGATATGGACTTTAAAGATGTCTATGCAACTTTGAGTCAAGGAAAAAGAGTAGAAGAATTGGACTATCATGTGAAGGACCGACTCTTATATCATTATGGGAAACTCTGCATTCCACAAACTGAGAGAGCAAAGATAATTAGGGAAGCACACACTTCTCTGATATTAGGTCACTTTGGAGTAAGTAAAACAGTTGCACAGCTGCAATGGTTCTGCTGTTGGTCGAAAATGAATGAGACCATTTCTAGATATGTAAAGGGGTGTGCTATGTGTGCTAAAAGCAAGCCTAGCAATAGAAAACTAGGCTTGTACACTCCCTTGCCATTTCCTTCTCACCCTTGGGAAAGCATTTCCATGGATTTCGTTGGAGGATTGCCTAAATCTAGGAAAGGTCATGATTATCTATATGTTGTTGTGGATAGCTTCAACAAAATGTGTATTTTGATACCCTGTAGTAAACAGATTACAGCTAAACAAACTGCAAAATTGTTCTTTGAACATGTATGGGTTCATTTTTTATTACCCACTTGTATTGTATCTAATCAAGACACCCGATTTGTGGGAAGGTTTTGGTCCAAACTATGGGAACAAATGGACACCAAATTAAAGAAAAGCACAACTTTTCATCCACAAACATATGGCCAAACAGAAGTAGTTAACAGGATGGTGATCTAGTTACTGAGAGGATATTGCAGCAAACATCTTAAGCTTTGGGATGAGCACTTGTGCTATGTGCAACATGCTTGCAATAGAGCCAAACAATCTTCTACAAAGAGATCTCCTTTGGAGACCTGTTTTGGTTTCATACCAACGTCTCCTTTGGATTTTGTCTTTGGTAAAGATACCTTGGTTGAAAGACACAATGATGTGGATAAGGCAACTAGGTTCATTGAACAGATCTAGGAAATCCACTAGGCAATACAGGAACAGTTGGAAAAGAGTCAAGCCAAGTACAAGGCTAGGCATCATAAGCATCGGATGGAGCATAGTTTTCAAGTTGGAGACCAAGTCTGGTTGTATATCAGCAAGGACATAATGCAATGTGAAGGTAAAAAGCTAAAACCTATCAGGTATGGACCCTTTAGGATACTTGAGAAGGTTGGTGAGAATGCTTTCACCTTTATTTGCCAACTTACATGCATATCTACTTAGTCATGAATGCAGATTGCTTGAGGTTTTTTGAACCTTCAATGATTGAGGATTCTGAAGAGCAAAGTCAATTACCTTCTGTTGATGGCTTGCTACTTGAATACCTTAAGGAGTTGCAGGAAGACATAGTGTTGGATAGGAATGTGAGGACAATGCGCAGTGGACATGTGGAATAGCTCAGGATTGGGTTTAAAGGTTCGAAGCCGAGCAGTGCAAAGTGGATTGAGATTGGACAAGTGAGACATCACTTTCCTCACTTAGTTGATGCTTGAAGAAAACCAACTTTTGGTGGTCCAAAAGCTTTTTTAGTAGGGAGGCCATGATCTAAATCGGATCCATAAATGACTGACAAAGAACCTTGATTTTATCAGGATGAAACAAATCTCTAAAGAATCCAAAACAGCATCAAAAACACCTTGAACCAGTGGCCATGGTAGCCGACGTGGCACGACAAGGGCCTTGGTCAAAGCGCGCTGACCGATGCCCATGGACACCATGCAGATGGCCAAAGTAGCCCCTGGGTGCCCCGGATCGGGAAAAGGAGGTGGCTTTCGATGCGCGATTAGCGCTAATCGCACATCGCTGGGAAAACAGGGTCGAAATGGGGGAGCCTTAAGCCCTTGGTCACGTTGGGAGCCAGATAACCGCAGGTGAAGAAACGAAAAGCGCTAAAGTGCAAAGGAAAGACACACACCCTGGAAACCGGTGGTTTTGATCAGGGTGCCCTCGAATGGTAAGAGGTTTTGGAGGAGAGTGGAGCAATCCAACTCAGTGATCGATGCATGGCACTGTAGGTGAGATAAAAACAGTCGTGATCGTGTGCTATCAATCGAGCAAGTCAACCATGCTCAACATGCGTATGACGTCGGATCTTGAGGAGGCCAGATTGGATGGCTGAGATTGCGCCCGATAGAAAGAAGCGGAATCGACAGGGAAATAAGCCGCGATTTAAAGCGATTTGGAATCCATTTGACCGCCGCAGTGGAGAAAGAATGTATCCATGACATAACCAAAGAAATGATTCAATGAGCAGACTAGTGCTGTTCCAATGGAGACTTGTGGAACTTCCATAGCGTTCATGCTGACGCTGAACAGGGAACTCCAAGTGCAGCTGTAGAAGGAGAATCGACGCAGGCGGAAGAGGAACCGAATAGGCATAGGTATCGAATGGTGAAAGCCATGAATAGAGACAGCCGAAGAGAGGGTTTTGAGAGGAGTCCAAGTGACCAAGAGAAAAAGTGAACAGTGAACCATGAGAGGAGGATTGAACATAGAGAACAGTAAAGCCAAGAAGAGGAGACAGAGGGCCGAGTTGACCACAGGTAGCATCGAGCACCAGAGAGCTTGAAGATTCAAGCCTTCCCATAGAGGGATTTATCCAGACTGAGCATCACATTTGGCTCTTTCCACTGTAGACCAAGGGTCACAGAGCTGGTAGGAAGAAAAAGAGTCTGTGAACTCTAAATGGCTTGGGGAATCTAAGAACCACCCTACCTAGCAAAATCTACTTTAGGAGAACTCACATTGAGTCCCTGTATTATAATTTCTCTTCTGTAAGACACAATAAAACAAGGCCGCCATTGAAGCTGGACCAGAGACATAGCCCTGGAGAATAGGGTGAACTCCTTACTAAAAACTATTTGTGTCTTTCTGTTGCTTACTATATTTCTCTATTGTCCTTCCATTTGAATCTCTATGCATTGGAAATCTGATCGATCCATTGCTTGAATAGCACAGAACGCACACCTGCACATGAGTTTGTAATACCTTTTGTTTAACAAATCTTCAACTGAGGTCACTCATAGGGTGATTATGAGATCAACACTTAACAAAACTCATAACAGTGACTTAAATTTTGGACAATAATCTATTTTATCCTCATAAATTCTAATGTCAGTGGATTTCCTTGATGAGGGCAGTAAGATATATGGAGACTAATGTAGTGATAAGAATATTTGTTGATAGTATGAATCTTGCACTTCCTACAGTGACCTGATCAAGTCATACAGATATATATATATATATATATATATATATATATTCACAATTAAACTGCTTTATATCAAGTGAGTCAACCTTTAAAGATGTTGATTTACAGTAGGTTCATTGTGATCCCAAAAATAGACCTCAATAAATTTTTGGTCATAAGCAGTGGAAGCATTTGATTTTTGCAAAGACAATCCTCTCTCAGTTTGAGGAGAATTAGTCTCCGTGAAATCTTCTATACCCAGCATCAAGTAGCATAATAGGAATTCTGTTGAAGTCATCTCTCAAGAAGAAGTGGCCCTCTTGGAAGTTTGCAAGATGTGAAGCTATCATAAAAGTAAGAAAAAAATAATCTTGAGCATTGATCTTTCTTGGTTCCCTCACAGTTATATGTATGTGGTATTGTTCTATGTATGGAACCTCAAGCTCACCACTATTTATGGTCCAGCATTATGTATGACAGTGGTATTGCTTAGTAGCAATGGTGATATGTTACGGTACCTATAGATTAACGATAGTGTTACAGTCTTGTTCACAATCAAAGTTGTGAACAAGACATATATGAACTTTGGAAAGCCTGATTCCTTGATATGTTGGAAGGTAAACATGTTCACTTTTTGATTGAAGCAGTGGTGTTGACCCCAGGAGGTGTTGTGTGCTGAAATATGTATTCATTGGAACATGATCTTCTCAGGAAGCCCTATGAATTTAACTTTTCAGGCAAGTCTCTAGAGAGGAGGGTATTGACTTATAACAAATCTAATGAACTTCCACCATCATGATTGCTTTGTTTGCAACTCACAAGCCAATCTGCCACCTGATTTAATGTCCTTCTAACACGTTCAAACCTACAACATTCTAAACCTTTTGTAGCTTTCTTAATCCAAGTTGATTGGTTGGGCATCTCCCATTATTGATGATAAGATTTGCCATTAAGGTGATCATTTACTACTTTTGAGTTGCCTTCATAAATGAATTTCTCAAATCCATGTTTTAGCACATCAGTGATGCACATTAATAAGACTTATTGGATTGTTTTATGAATTTATATGTTATTGCTATAACATTTTTTTGATAACCTCTGAATACTCCTTACCCCGTTGGACAAAGATTGTTTCTGGAGGCACATTAAAAATTGAATTTATGGGCTTCGGTGGGTGTGGGGACTTGATTTCTGCTGGCTATTATTTTTTTTGTAATCTAAGTTGTTCTATTGTTATTTTTTAAAATTACATATTGAAAGAGTTACTGCAAGCCCATGGTCCACCATTGAGGAAACTAGACTAGTGGCGGTGCAAAAGACTTTTTAACTTTAGAAGTTTAAAATCAAAATTCATAGGAAATGTGACAGGGTGTTTCTGTTCAAAGGAGGAATTGTCTAGTAGACGAATACCAAGGTTGGCAATCTGTATAGTATTAGTATCTATAAAAACTAGAAAACAAAAAGTTGATGTGATGTCGAACCAGCTTAAAGGACCACTACAGACTACTCTACTTTATGCATAACCACCTAAAACGAAACTCAGACAAACCCAAAACAATGTGAAAGTGTAAGTGGATCGCAGAGAGGGTAATCCGAAACAATTGAGTCGATTTGAGGACTCTCTGGTCTGATGAAAATAAATTAGCAGGTCCTAGGAAAAAGCCCAGTGTTATACACAAAAATGCTGCAATTTTGGGCAAAAGGAAGCGCCAACAGGGGAAGCACAATGCCAACTAACAAAAACGCAGTGCCAAGAGGAAAAAAACGTAGCACCGAGCTCAGGACTATGATTTAACACAATTTTCTTCTAGATTTTTGTTTCTTTGGTTTCCTCCTTTGTCGAATTTCCGAGGCATGATCTACAGGACTGGAAATAAATCGTGAAGGCTATCATCGTATTAATCCTCAGCAAACTCACAGCTGTACAGAGGAATAGCCTGCTTGACTGCTCAAAAAAATATCACCTCTCATTTCATCATTTTAGTCAACTTCTGCGATAAGTTGAAACCCATTTAGGGATTGGATCAAATCATATCAACCGCCTCCTTAAGTGAATTAGTCTTTGTTCCCATATCCAATCAGCCACTCCTAATTTTGGAATTGATTGAATTCGTCCGGAAAGGTAGCTGCAATTCAATCACCTAATGGAAAGTACTTAGACTGACTTGGGAATTTAAGCAATTTTCTGAGATCCAGTTCTCTATTCTATCAGTTGCTTCAGAGACTCCATGCCCACCTGAGAAATAATGTCATTTAATCATTACCCATATCTTCAGTTCAATCAGCTTTTGTGAGACTCAGATTCTAAATTGGGCCAATTCATCAGACCCATTTCTTCAATTCAATAATTATATATAGCAGTGGTCAAATGTCCTCTGCGCGGCCATCTCATGATGAATGGAAATGTTAAAAATCACATATGAGATAATCAATAAGGGAGAAGGAGATGGCTTTTGTATATGTTAAAGCTATTACAACATAGGCTTATGATTTTCCCACAGAGCCCATAGATTTTAGATTTAAAACCAACCGAAAGCTTTCGATACTCAATAACTAGCATGACCAGATCGGCAGTGGAGTGGAAACCATCTGCTCAAGTGCGAAGGGGTGAGGGGAAGGCGTGGCATGACCTCCCCATTCATTGCCTGGTGGGACAGCTGCCTTGCCTCCTTCCCCTTGTCACATATCTTGTCACCCCTGCTGGCAGTCTTGCTTCCCTAACTTCTATCTTTTATCGAGAGTTCAAGGTTCACTCAACAAAATGAAAAGTTTGTACAAACTTTTAGAATTCACTTGGTTGAATAACCTAATTGTAGAATGATCCCATAGTTAAAATAAATCTCTTATATATAACTAGCCTAACTGTATGGATTAAATACAATGAGATTGAAGACAAAAGAGGTAAAGTGATAGTTATATGGCTTCACAAAAACCAACATAAAGACAACTAGTCCCGATCATATTGTAGATCTCTTAGAAGGTGACACAAGAGCCATTATGAGAGGAAAATAACATAACATTGGACACTTTCCATGGCTTCATAACCATGAGCACATTCTCTAAAATTTATCAACATTTAAGACTACTTACAAAAATAATTGGAAGCAAAAACTCTCAGGTGGAGTTCCAGAGACCAGTGCCCACCTGCTTGCACATGCAAAATTTAACACTAACTCATTCTTCATATGCTGTCCATTCCACTGTTGTTCAGATGTCAAGCTATTCCACAACTCAGGTTGCTAAGACACAAACTAAATGGCAGTTGCAACCATACTGAACTATGGGCAGCAACAAAGATGAAAATGATCTAGGAAGACTCTTACTCATTTAAAGGCTGAGGAGACCTCATAAAAGCTCCAAGTCATTATCCATAGTTGTCTCAATTCCCAATCAGGCAAGTCTTCAATTTGAATCTGTATTTCTCTAAGGTCCTTTTCCTTTCACTCAAATTTTTGTCCCATCTAAAGGAAGCCCATATCTTGCGTTTTCATGAAGAAGGAACCAAGACTCATGGAGCTGAAGAGACAAGCTCCCTATCTTTTCCCCCTCTTCCCAAATCTTTGAAATGCACAACGAATTCAATGTGCAACCTGAGTGTTTTAACATTTTCTTAGTTGTCTGTCTGCCCCCATGATTTAAAACTATAAAATTAGAAAGCAACCCCTAGTCTTGAATGTAAGTACAAGGGAGATGCTTCATCATAGGTGGGAGTGGGCTTCTATTGGCTTTGTGGTAGTTAGAGTGTTATTTGGATCAATTTAAGAGGATGGGAATTAAAAGGAGGTTGAAACATTCATGAAAGGGAAAACATAAGCATATAACAAATGGTAGTTTGTCAATACTAAGAGTTGTTATTCCACTTTTCTAATACTACACTACATAAGACATATGCTCAAGATTTGAAAGGTTTTTTTACTGTGCATTCTCTTGAAGGTCCAAAGCTTTAGATAAAGCATCCAAATTGATACACCTGAAAGAAAAAAAAAAAAAAAAAAAAAAAACAGATTATTCATTAGGGCTAAAAGGCTTAACAATCTTCTATTTGTTTGGAGATCTTTTTGTTCAGTTAATTGCGTTCTATTGATGGGTTCTTCTATATACAAAAATATTGTGGGAGATTCATGTGATGGATTTGATAATTATGATACAGGTTTTGAGGAAGATCCAGGCACAGGGATATAAACTAAAAAGTAATGAGATGTTCCATGAGGATGTCTAAGTTCACAAACATTTGCTTCATTATCACGGATCATGTGTGGGTGTGTGTCGGGCATCTGGGATGATTGTGGGTGTTGGTATGGGGAAGCATTTTTAAAATCAAGGTATGTGGATCATGGGTGTGTGTGTGGGGGGAATTTGAGATGGGTGTGGGTGTTGGTATGTGCAAGCCATTTTTAAAATCAGGGAATATGGTGATGTGGGGGATATATATATTAGAATATATAAAAGATAGTTTTTCTTTTCTGGTCTAACAAATGGAATTTTTTTATACAAAACAACAAAACTTAAAATCTTGTGATTTGAACTATATAACTGACTTTATAGCACTTAAAGACACAGAAATGTGTTATCTATATGACTGTGCAAAAACCCAAGGGAACACTTCCCAATTGTGAGAAGTTTGAATCTTGGGTAAAGTTAGTGGGTGTACATTTTAGTTTGGCACTAGACACATGAGTCAGATCTAATGTAAGATGTTGCCAGGCAATAGAAAACACAAATCTGACCTGCCTTTATCTATCTTACTTAGTATAAATAGTTTAATCCTCTCGATCAACTATCTGGACATAAAATATGCATGTCACACTCTCATTATAGCTTGTTGGGCAAATTCATGTAGCAAATCACAGGGGATGTAAATTACAAATGAGACCTTAAATTAGTTTCTTTGGCATGGAGGATGCAGCTCAGACCTTGAAAATGAGAATAATAGGTGTTGGATTAGACTGCATAAGTGGCAATTTTGGATTGTCTTCAGGGGATGTTGCCTAAGGTTTTTTAGGGACAACATCCTGCATCTCGGATGTGGGATGTCTTCCCTAGCATGGCAGGCGTAGTTACACATTTCTTAGGGTGAGGAACCCTTTTTAGTTTTTAGTGTTACTTTAAAAGTCTTACAACATTATTGGGTGCTTCATGAGATTTTGGGTTCATGTTGTATGTTCAGCCCCTAGATGGTCTAAGATTAATTAGTGCATGGAAGATGTTGCTGATAATTGATATAGCTTGATCAATCGATGCTTAACCTTAGTTGCTTTTCAGCTTGTTATATTTGTTTTATATGTTGGACTTTCCTAACAGTTTAGTGGACACCCTTTATGATGGCCATATGGAGACTTCACTTGCTTGGAGAATGCCTTACTTGGGAGAAGTTTTGTGCATCTTTGAGGAGGGAATCAAGCCCTAGATGGCATGGGGTTGATTGGACTCTTATTTGGAGGCTTGGGGTTGTATGTGTGGGCTGCAAGAATTTTTTTATGGAAGGTAGCTGACTCAGTTGAGTACATCACTTAGGAGGATGGATGGAGTTCATGGAGGTTTGCGATGGAAGGATGTGGACTTACCTTTCACATTTATATTATTGTAGAGCCCTTATTGTGTATGCCATCAGCTTGGAGCATGACACATGTACTTTGGAGTATACCTCATTTGTGTTAGCATATATGTAGGTTGCTTGTAAGGGTTTAGGCTGACATTGTATTGTTGGTCTCCCTTATCTCTCGTATAAATAATGGAAGGAGAGAGTCCTCATTCATTATTTATTTACTCATTTGCATTCACTCTTCTGATGAGATGTGAGTCTATGACACAGAGAGGAGTGTGCACTAGTCCTCTTCCTCTCTCCTTGTCTTCTTTTGTACTCTATCTCTCTTTTTCTCTCTCTTTTTTCTATTGTTGTTGTCATCACTAGGGTTTGAAAACCTTAAGGTAACGTTTTTGGAGAAGATGTAGGGAAGAGTATGTCTTGCACTAGAGTAATTGTTTAAGTGATTCTTGCATAGAGAGCTAGTGGACTTGTACTAGCATTGAGAAAAGGCTCTGTTATGTACATGCACTTCATCTTGAATATATAAATGATGTTTTCAGCTATCCAAAACATGTGCATTTTCCATATTTGACTTTCAACGATAAATGTTAATGTGTTGTTATTTACAGCTATATAAGTCTTGATGATTTAACATAAATAAAATATAAAATCATTTAGTGATTTAACATCTTCTTTGAGGAATCTAATGGGTTGTTTTGTTGTTGATATACATGTTTTTGTCTTACTGTTAAAGATAATTTCATACTTTGTTCATGTGGGATAAATTGCACTAGAGGGCTGGAACTTATCCAAGTTGTTTGGTAACTTTTCTCGATGAATATGGAGAGTGTGGACTGCTTGGAACTGAAACATTGTATTCTTTCTGTTGTTGTTTTATACACTTTCGTAACAGCCCTAAGGTTGAAAATTCATAGGCTTAATATTAAGAAAACCTCTAGTTGAGAGGTGAAATTCTATTTTGTGTTAAAATATGAGATAACAATCTTGGGGAAGAAATTTTACACCCTTCACACAGGTTTGACTTTAGCATTCTTAAATTTCCCTACTAAGTGATCATGTATGCTTTTTTTCTGTAAAAGCATCCATCTCTTGGATGGTTTCACTACTTTTGGAGTAGTTTTACATATAAATTAATGCCACAAAAGAAGCATTTATCATCTCAGAGGAATCTTTCTTTTCTCTAGGAGTTTGAGGTTTGTGGTTATTGTTTTGGATATCAAGTTTTAACTTTTAACCATACAAAATAAATTGTTATCTTGACCTAAGCTAGAGTGAAATTTTTTCTTGATCCGCTATTTCATAGGATGCATTAAGAGGTTTAATAAAAAATATTTTTCTCTTTAGTAGTTGTAGAACTATGTTTTTCAATTTCTATCATATTGTGCTTGTAATGTTCTTTCTGATATTTGCGGGTTTCGAGATCTATTGGAGATGTATAGTTGAAAAACCTTGGGTTCAACTGAGAACCTTTATATCAAAAGTTCTGTCATTTTCAACCTCTCTATGGGCCTATCTTGACTGTTGAACCCTTAATTAATGTCTATACCCTTAGCCTCATGGACACTTTATCATATTTGCATCGGATGGTATTTGGGAACACTGGAGCAATAAGGAAGTAGTTGATATTGTTCATAGTCACCCACTTGCAGTAAGATTTAATACCATTTCATTGTTTTATTTTTTATTAGGATATATAATACGTAACTTGCATATCATAATTGGGTGAATTCAAATGCAAACCAGTACCATGTTTATCTTCAACAACAATATTTGACTTTGACATCCCTTGCATCCCTAGATGGGGGGATGTGTCCTCTACATTCCTTGCTTCCTAGGAAGAAGGATAAAGTCATGGGTGTCTACAGCTTGGGTATGGGATAGCTTGGTGTTAGGACTCCATATTGTCTACTTTTGACCTCATATTTTGTTATGATATTACCCTTTTTTAGCCCATAAATAGAAACCCTTGATATCATTTTTGACCTCATCATTCCAAGGTATGAAGTAACTCTCCTCATTTGTTATATGTTTAATTATTCAACACATATTCATGTTATCTTTAAAATTAATCTTTGGAAATTGGCTAAGTCGCTGACAATTGATTGGAACTATTCAAAGTCCACAAAATCGTAATTCACAGTTGCTGCAACACCAGAAACATCAACTGTGCAGTTGCTGCAACACCAGAAACATCAACTGACTAAAGCAGGAAAAGTCTTAATTTGCAAAGGATGAAACAGTAACCGTCTGAAGCTGGTAGAACTATACTTGGCCGACGATGATATAGCACGATCAGCCAAATTTAGTCAAAGATGCGGGAACACCAGGAACAACATGAAGAGCTTTAAGGAATAGTTGAGATTTACCAAATCAACAACAACAGCGGAATAGCCAAGGATAGCACAAGGACCCCGAGGAGATAGATGAAGACTACCAGTTTTGCAACAGTGGAAGGATCCAATTAAACGAAGGACGACACAGATATACATTGTTGTAACAGTATGCTGTAACAGGAATTAATTTCCTATTTTTGTACAGAAGAATCAAACTGAATGAATAACGAAAATCTATTGTAATAGATGTATCCTCTATAAAGAGGAGACATCTACAGTTGAAAGCTAGCAAGTGGTAACAAGAATATTGTAGTGCAGAGGGTCGGAACCTCTGTTGTAATTGAACTTTTTGGCAGATGAATAAAGCACTGTTCTGAGCATTTTAACTTAGTATCTGTGTTAAGGGGAATCTTGTGAGAAGGACAAAGCCCACCTTCTTCACAAGATTCACCCATTCCTTTCCTGTTAATGTGTGTGTGATTTCTGTACATTGTTAGCCCTGCTTCCGATATTTCCTTTTTGCTGATACGTTGTTCCCTTGATCGATTGGCGCTGTGAGAAGTTTGTCACCGGTGATTAGGATTTTCAGTGTGTCTTGGCGACTGGTCATAGAGGCAGGAGCTGAACATCCTTATTCTGAGGACAAGGTCCTGGTCCTCTGTTACAAACGGGCATCATTTTTTTCTACAGATTTGTTATCCTTAATCAATTTCATTTCATTTCTGCAATAGTTTATGACTGTTGTAGCACGGAGTAAGAGTTTGATAGGAAGTATATATTCTTGTACTACAACTTTTAATGCTTTTAGAATTAAGTGCATATAGTACGAGGTCACCTTTGAAACAAAAGGACTTTCCCAGGTTGACAATTTAATGTGGTACTGGACTGTTTAATCAATAAACAATTCGAGTAGCCAACACTTGGTGATATCCCTTAGGTGCCCCCTATCCACTAGGGATGTCATGGGGTGGCACAATGTGATAGAGATTGTTAGGATACCCCTTGATTCCGACAGGGATGTCCATGCCTCCCCTACAAGGGGTGGGGTTAAACTCAAACCAGAAAGAGTAAAATAGTTTTTGTGCTTCTTTTTATGGGAGGAATTTTTATTAGCCAGAGCCCCCCACATTGATACTGTGCTTAAAATAATCCATCTAACACATTTTTCCAGTGTGGGGTTCAGGGGAGCGTGTTTTCTACTTCTTTCTCACACTTCCATTCCCATTCCTCTATGTTGGCACTTGAATTTTTGGGTGTCTCTCTAGCTGTCCTAGAGACTTCCCCTCTATATTGTAACCTTGGGTAAACATATTGGATTTATAAAGAATTATTTTTCTATAGGATTGAACACCAGGAAATAAAATAAGGTCTTGTAGGTGTTTCAAGCTTAGGATAGACAAAGAAAACTAGACTGGTTTCCAGTGAAGCAAAGTTGTATAATAAGAAATCCATTGCACATTCTCTATCAATAAAATTCTCAATAAAGGAGAGGGTTTTCCTAGTTGAGTTCTCTAGAAAAACTGTATTTTGCTATTGTGTGACTGTTATTTAATTATGTTCTATTTTGTTACAATTAGAAATTATGTGTCTTGGTGTTACAATTTAGTTTTAGAATTGTTCACTACAGCAATGCAGAATTTTCAAAGATTTTTTAAATGGTATTAGAGCAAGGAACATAATAAAAGAGCAGCATAAGTAGATCCATATATCACAAGAAGCAATGCAATCATAGGAGAACATTTGAAGCAATCGCAGCCTCTTGATCAATCCACATCACTGTTGAATTTCCCAAAAAACTTTAAGATCATAATTCCACAGGAGTCCCGATAAAAAAATATGATTGAATTTATAAACTATTGTCGATCCTAACCCTACCCTCTTCTCCATAATTTGGTATACAAGTTTAAATCCTTTGAAATTTTAACAATAAAAATCATAGAAATGAGATCAAAAAAATACCTTTCAAACGTATTTGTACACCTCAGAGTTCTCGAACGTTTCAATTTTATCTTCATATGTGGATGACATGTTTTCAGCTCCAAATTGCAACAAAAATATCCAAATCCGAATCAACAAAAGAATATCTCATTTAAAGCTTGAGCAAACCCAAATCTGATATAATAAATACATGTTAAAAATCCAACCTAATCGATAGGGCAGCAAATAATTGAATATCATAGCAGGGTATGGAATCTGCTACAAAATCATAAAGAGAAAAGAAAGAGCAAACTCAGTCCCAAACCTGGCAAAAGAGAATAGGCTCGTCCCAAACTTGACAAAAGAGAAAAAAGGTTGGAAAATAAATTTTAATAGGTCAATTTAGATTTTAGAGTAGCTGCCAAATTAAATTTTAATGGGTAGTAAAATCTTATAAAGCAATTTTTTATGGTCCCTTAGTTTTTCATTAAGTTTTATTTTTATTTGAGCAAAAGGAGGTCATCTCAGGTACAAGTTATATCTAATGATTAATGTTAGTTATATCTAATGATGTTGACGATAAGGGATAATGTTAGTTGAATTAAGGCATCAATAAAAATTATATGAAGCTTAGAAATAAAAATTATACGAGGCTTTTCTAATATAAGTAACTATATTTATAAAGAAGGAGGGAAAATGGACCTGAGCTTTATGCATAAGGGAAATATCTATCAATCTTTAAAGAGGTAAAAAATATGTTTAAATTCGTAAATAATGTTATGAATAAAATTAAATAGCTATAGGTAGTTTATTAATTTTGAGGAAGTTTACTTAGAGCTTAAAAATACCTTATTAGAAGCTAGCTATAGCTTAGAAGGCCTTCACATGTGTTGTTAAGAGATACATAGGATACATTTTGGCTAAAGGAAATAAGGGGTACAATAAGATCGATGTATAGCACCTTCTCAAATCCCCAAGAATATACCCAAATCATCAAGATGACAAACTTCTATGAGCAAAATTATGAAACATCGTGGAACAACTCATATTAAAACTACAACCAAAGCGTCAAGAGTTAGAACAAATTGTTTAAGTGAACACAATAAAAATATTACACAATGGACGTAATATCATAGACACATGCAACATACATATACAACTAAATGTGGTAGCTAAAGGAACCTCTTCTACACCTAGTGTCCTAGATGGTTAAGGCAAGGTGTGATCAAACCAATGATACATACATGAATTACATATAGATTTGTATACCTTAGATGGAAAATGATCAATGTGATAGGAATCATAGGGCTTTTGATGATAATCTGTTAATTGTAGTTAACAATGGTATGTTATATGCTTATCACAATTACTTTAACGTTCCTTAATAATCCCAATAACAGTTTCAATTTAGATTTCTAGTAGCAATCATATTAACCATTAATCACATTAACAATAAAAATAGATAGAACATAAAAAAATATGTAGAAGACAAGCCCAAACAAGAGGACACTTGATTTGGTGAATGCTAGGGAAAAACTCCATTGCTGGGAAAACCCTTTGATCGATTCTTCTTATTATTATATCAAAAGTTCAGTAGAGAGAGAGAGTATAAAAGTAAAATTGACTTCCCTAATTCAAAGTCAAAACAACCCTATCACTTTATGCAGTCAAACTTTAGCCCTAACCAAAAAGTCAATGTTGGTCAAAGAAACAATAAATCATCCTCAAAATAGCTCGGTCTTCCCCAGTCAAACTTGACCTAGTCAGGAGGTCAAGGTCAGTCTAAAATAGCTCGGTCAAACTTGTTGAAAGGAGAGAGAAAAAATGCTATAAGTTTATGCGGTCAAATTACAGTCAAGCATGATAACGACCCATCCAAATCTTGATAAAGGAATAGGACATCCCTTGAATCTCATAATAAATGGGGGCATCTACAGATGAGGTGATCCTTTAATTTTATCTCGTGTATATGGAAAAGTTATCATATGTTATTAAGAAGAGGAAGGTCATTATGATTAGTTTCAACTCAATGCAAATGTAAACCTACTTTGAATGCACCAAGGGGGATCTGAAGGACAGCATCCGGTGCCCTTGTGCATATTTGGTTAAAAAAAGAAGGCCCCATTTCATTTGCATGAAGTGTTCCTTGTACAAATCCATGTTAGAGTCAAGACCCTAAAAAGATGAAGTCTAAATACATTAAATGTACTATCTATAAATAACCTCTCTAACAACCTGACAAAAACATACAATGATGTCATTTACATTGGAGCTAGTGTAAATCAATTGAACTGTGTTACATCTTTAATCGCTCCCCCACAAAAATTTGTCATGATTCCTTGTTAATGATGCTTCAACCCTATTGGAGAACAACCTCACAATGTAAAATGAATTTAAAGATGATATAACTTTAATAGTGCCCCACATTCACCCCCTGGCTCACCACTCATGGCTAATTTAAGGCTATTTCAAGCATTGATGTGGATAATATCATTTTATTTTCTCTTATGTATATTATTCTACATTGACACAGTTGAGTTTAGTGGTTAATGACTTAAGATTTAGGGGATTTTGGTGTTAGTGGTTAAGGGGTTAGTAGTTAAGGTGTTTAGGTGGTGAAGGGTTAGGGGTTAAGGGTCACAGGTTAAGATGATAAGGCATTATATATTAGGAGCTGGTTCATGGATTATAGGTTAGGGGTTACTAATGTCTTAAGATTTAATGAGTCAAGGGTTAAGGGATTATGGATTAGGGGTTAAGGGGATAGGGAATTTAGTGGTTATGGGTTAAGGGCTTATGTTTTGTGATAATTGGACTCCTAATTCCCTTATCACCACTTTTGGGGGTTCTCCTATCAATTTCTCTTGCTACCTTCCCTCTAGGTCCCCTAGACCCAATGAAATTAAGTAGTAAGACCCTTTCTCATTCTCTAATGCTAGGATTATAGATCTTAGTAAACCATGTTTTTACCTTTGACTTCTACCATCCATGCTACCCTTATGTCCCCTTTCCCCATTCAATACACCAAAACATACCCACCCCCCCCCCCCGCCCACAACCCTTTTTGGTCATGCCATTACAATTTTCCTAATGTTATGAACCCCCAAATTTGGTTTCAATGCCACTACAACTACACCCTTGGGCCCCCTTGGCTAAGGGATTAAACAAATTAGGGGTTATGGGATGTGACAAGGGAGCCCCTAATCCCCTTATCACAACTACAAATAGGTTCATGAAAACCATCAATATCTATTGGAGGTATTGTGATGAAAGAAATAATGAATACAAAAGTTGTTGTCAATAAGACATGGATTATCAAGATGTTAAAACATCCAATGTAAAGTTGATGGTTTTCAATGCTAGTGATCTAGTGACATAAAAGACCCCATAAAGTTTTTCTCTGGGACACCCCTAGGATTCAATAATTAATCCAAAGTGAGAGGATTAGTTGCTAAGGTGGCAATGGCAACAACCTTGAGTTGACACAAAGTGACACTTTGTGAGCCTTGCACAACTAGGGTGTTAGTTTCATCATGAACAAGAGGGACAATTGACAAGTGGAAACATCTCACTTTTAGAGCACTTGGTCACAAATATTTATGTATCTCTTTTCCACCAAGGGTTGATCTGAATTGGATCCACAAAAGACTATGAAGAACCTTGACTGTATCGAGTCGAACAAATCCTTGAAAATTCCAAAACATCGATCAAAAAATGCTTTGAACTAGTGGCAATGGCCGCCAACGTGGAACAACGAGGACCTCGGTCAAATCGTGTTAATCGAGGCCCATGGAGACTACGCAGGAGGTCAAAGCAACCCTTGGGAGCCCCAGATTGGGAAAAGGAGACAATTTTGATGTGCGATTAGCACTTAGGCTAGGCAAACAAGGCTAAAATCGAAAAGCCTTAAGCACTCGGTCACGTTGGGAGCCAGACAACCGCGGGGAGAGAAACAAAACGTGCTAAAAGACAAAGGTGGGACCCGTGCTCTGGAAAATTGATGGTATTGATTGGGGCGCCCTTGAATAGTAAGAGGTTTTGGAGGAGAGTGGAGCAATCCCACTAAGCGATCGATGCATGGCAACAGAGGTGAGAGAAAAACCATCGTGATTGCATGCTATCGGTTGAGCAAGTCAACCATGCTTGATGTGCGTATGACGTTGGATCTAGAGGAGCCCAGATTGGACAACTGAGATTGTGCGAGATGGAGGAAGCGGAATCAATAGGGGATTAAGCCGCATTCTAAAGGTATTTGGAGTCTGTTTAACTGCCACCGTGGAGAAAGAACGCATACACAATGTAATGGAAAAAATGAACCAACGAAGCATGCTGGCAACAGTTAGATGGAGACATGTGGCCACTTCCTGAGCATTCATGTTGACGCCAAACAAGGAACTCCAAGCACAACTGCAGAAGGTAAATCGACGCAGGCAGGAGAGGAAGCGAACAGGCATAGGATTGAAAGCTAAAGCCATGAAGAGAGACAGTCGGAAAAAAAGGGAGGATTGAAAGGAGTCTGAGTGACCAAGAGAGACAGTGAACAATGCACCCGAGAGGAGGACTGAACACAGAGAACAATAAAGGCAAGCAGAGGAGACAAAGGGCTGAGTTGACCATAGGCAGCATCAAGCACCAGAGAGCTTGAGGATTCAAGCCTTCCCATAGAGGAATCTGTCTGGACTGAGCATCGCATTTGGCTCTTTCCACTGTAGACCGAGGGTCACAGAGTTGGTAGGAAGGACAAGAGTCTGTGTACTCCGAGTGGCTTGTGGAATCCAAGAACCACCCTGCCAAGCAAGCCTACTTCATGAGAACTCACATTAAGTCCCTGTATTTGTATTTCTCTACTTAAAGACATAATAAAAAAAGGCCACCACTGAGATTTGGACCAGATATGTAGCCCTCGAGAATAGGGGTGAACTCCTTATTAAAGAATTCTTGTGTATTTGTGTTTCTTACTCTATTTCTCTGTCATCTCTCCACTTATTTTCTATGTATTGGCAATATGATTGATCCATTGTTTCAATAACACAGAACACACACACCAGCACATGAGTTTGTAATACCTTTTTGTTTAATAAATCCTCAACTAAGGTCACTCATAATGTGATTATCAGATCAAGTGGTATCAGAGCTCTAGGCTGTAAGGGTAGACAAGCTTGTGTTGGTTTAGCTGTGAATTCTCACTAGATCAAAGCTCAAATTAGGAGAATGAGAGTTGGTGGAAACTAATCCTAAAACTCGGAGAGTCTATTCTTGGAAGACAATGTTAGAAGAAGGTTCTATAGGGCGAGACCCTCAATTTATAGAAAGTTTCCTAGCTATAAGGTCTATGGTAGAAGAAATGTATAGGGACTTTAGAAATCATAAGGATGAAGATTCATCAGGCTCTAAATGAGATAAATAAGAAGATGAATCACATTCCCATGAACACTCAAGAGGGAAAGGGAAAGAAGAAAGCTTTCCTACACCTCCTAATAGCCCTGTGCATAATAAGAAAGCATCCTTGATTAAACTAGATGTCAAATTTGATTTGCCTATATATGATGGAGAACTAAATGTTGATAAATTGGACAATTGGATTAGACAAATTGATGTGTATTGCAAGGTACATAACATAGACTCAGACAAGAGTAAGATTTAGTTGGCAAGCCTACGCCTATGAGGCATTTCCTTGGTTTAGTGGGAAGGCAGAACCCAAGCTGATATGAAGAGACATGGTAAGACCATCTCTATCTGGAGTGAATTTGTTGCTGCAATCAAAAAGTAGTTCTATCCATTGGTCTACATGCAACAAGCCATGATGAGTTGGCAAACTCTTTGGCAGATGAAAGGGAAAATTGTGCAAGGGTATACTAAAGAGTTCAGTAAGAGAGCATTGATGTTGGTTATCTCATTAGACTCACTAGAGACACTTTTGAAGTACATTGGTGGTCTACACAGTTACATGAGGCATATCATCCTCATGTTTAATCCCACTAGTATAGATGAGGTATCTATACAAGCTACTCATCTAGAAGCTAGAGGAAAGAATGCTAATCCAGAAGTTGGGGAGCCATCCAAACCCACTGTAAGCAAGAGCAAGGAGAAAAGAAAGAAAAAGTGGAAAGAAAGGAAGGCTAACACTGCACAGAAAGGTAAAGCTTGATGCACTTACTATAAAAAGGAGGGGCATCATGATGAGCATTGTTGGATTTTACATCCAGAGCGAGACCTAAGAAGTCTGAGGGCAAGAAGAAGAAGATTGTTGTAGCTATTCAGAAAGATTTGGGGTCATACTCGTGAGAAGAAACAATCATTGCAGCCACCGGTATAAAATGTAAGAATTTTGAAGCATCTACTAGTAATTTTTCTCAATCTATTAATGATGAAGAACATGAGAGAAAAAGACATGAGCTTTTCCATATTCGAGTTGTTTCCAAAAATCAAAAGATTGATACTTTGTTTGATAGTGGCTCACAAGTAAATCCAATTTCTGAAGAAATTGTAAAGAAATTGGGATTAGCAACTACACCTCATAAGAAACCATTCCCATTAGGTTGGTTGAATGATAAAGCACAACTACAACTGACTAGACAGCGCAAACCCAAGTTTTCTTTTGGGTCAACATTTGTAGATGAGGTTGAGCTAGATGTAATTCCTTTGGATATATGTGGAATTGTTTTAGGAAGTCCTTACATGTATGATAGAAAGGCTATTTTCTATAGAGCTAAGAACAAGTATCTACTTCTTAAAGATGGAATCAAATACTTTGTAAGAGCTCATAAGCTCAAGAATAATTATACTCTCATAAACTCAGGACAGATGAAAAGAATGATAAATTCATGCAAACAGTTCTTATTGATGGTTGTAAAGGAAAAGACACTTGATTAGACCAATATATTTAATGGTTGTAATGCTGATCAGAAAGCTCACATAGAAAAGATTGTTTCAGAGTATGATGTCTTGTTTCAAGAACCTAAAGGCCTGCGATCCAAAAAGGGAATAGTACATGATATTATTTTGCAGCAAGATGTTCCATTTCCTAACATTGGGATGTATAGGTTATCTGCTTTAGAGAGTGTTGAAATCAAGAGACAGGTGCAGGAATTACTTGGGAAAGGGTTCATCAGGCCTAACACATCACCATATAGGTCACCAATTGTCTTGGTGAGAAAGAAATATGGCTCATGGAGAATGTCCATTGATTACCGAGTAGTGAATAACATAACAATCAAAAATCACCCCTTCCTCGCATAGATGATCTTTTAGATCAATTAAAGGAAGTTGTTTACTTCACCAAGCTGGATTTGCATAGTGGATACCATCAGGTTAGAGTTTAAGAGCAAGACGCATGGAAGAATACTTTCAAAACAAAGCAAGGATTGTATGAATGGTTGGTTACAACTTTTGGCCTAACTAATGCTCCTGCTACTTTCATGAGATTAATGAATGATGTACTCAGCTTTTTTGGATGATTTTGTTATTGTGTATCTGGATGACATTATTATTTTTTGTAAAACGTGGGAAGAATATTTAAAGCATGTTAAGCAAACATTAGATGTTTTGAGAAGAGAAAAACTTTATGTTAAACTCTCCAAATGTGAATTTGGAAAAACCTTTCTAAATTATTTGGGTCATATAATAGGGGGAGGTGAATTGAAAATAGATCCCTCTAAAGTGGTAGCCATCATGAACTGGCCTAAACCCAAGTCTGCTACTGAAGTGAGAAGCTTCTTAGGAGGAGCACAATATTGGAGGAATTTCATTTCAAATTTTTCCTCAATTGCAGCTCCCTTACATGCTTTGATAGGATTGAACAAGGTGTTTCAGTGGGGAGGCAAATAGTAGAAAGCCTTCGACACCTTAAAAGAAAAGATTAGTATATCACCTGTACTAGCACTGCCAGATCTACAAAGACCATTTGAGATCTAAACTGATGCCAGTGACTATGCCATGGGAGTAGAGTTGACACAACATGGTAAACCCATATGTAATCGTTCTGAGACTTTTAATCCTCCAGTAGTTAACTATCGTACCTATGATAAAGAATTGTATGCATTAGTTCAGAGTGTGAAAAAGTGGAAACATTACTTAATGGGCAGGGAAATAGTAATACATACTGATCATCAGCCACTTCAATACCTACACTCCCAAACTAAGTTGCAACAATCAAGACATTACAGATGGATGAGTTTTCTACAACAGTTTCATTTAGTCATTAGATATAAAAAGGGCATATATAACAAGGTTGCAGTCCTGTTATTTACATCCATTATAAATGCATCTATCCTACTTAGGCATAATTTTGTGCTGCATGAAAGCTACATAGAACAGTATGCTTAGGATATGGACTTTAAAGATGTATATGAAACTTTGAGTCAAGGCAAAAGAGTAGAAGAATTGGACTACCGTGTGAAGGACCAACTCTTATATCATTGTGTGAAACTCTGCATTCCACAAACTGAGAGAGCAAAGATAATTAGGGAAGCACACACTTCTCTGGTATCAGGTCACTTTGGGGTAAGTAAAATAGTTGCATAGCTACAAAGGTTCTGCTATTGACCGAAAATGAATGAGAAAGTTTCTAGATATGTGAAGAGATGTGCTATGCGTCCTAAAAGCAAGCCTAGTAACAGAAAACTAGGCTTGTACATTCCCTTTCCAGTTCCTCCTCACCCTTGGGAAAGCATTTCCATGGATTTCGTTGGAGGACTGCCTAAATCTAGGAAAGGTCATGATTATCTATATGTTGTTGTCGATAGGTTAAGAAAAATGTGTATTTTGATACCCTGTAGTAAATAGATTACAGCTGAAAAAACTGCAAAATTATTCTTTGAACATGTATGGGTTCATTTTGGATTACCCACTTCTATTGTATCTGATCGAGACACTCGATTTGTGAGGAAGTTTTGGTCAAGAATATGGGAACTAATGGACAACAAATTAAAGAAAAGCACAACTTTTGATCCACAAACAAATGGCCAGACAGAAGTAGTTAATAGGGCAGTGATCAAGTTACTGAGAGGATATTGCAGAAAGCATCCTAAGCTTTGGGATGAGCACTTGTGCTATGTGCAACATGCTTACAATAGAGCCAAACACTCTTCTACATGGAGATATCCTTTTGAGAGATGTTTTGGCTCCATACCAAGGTCTCCTTTGTATTTTGTCTTTGGTAAAGATACCATGGTTGAAAGACACAGTGATGTGGACAAGGCAACTAGGTTCACTGAACAGAACCAGGAGATCCACCAGGCAGTACAGGAACAACTGGAAAAATGCCAAGCCAAGTACAAGGCTAGGCATGATAAGCATTGGATGGAGCATAGTTTTCAAGTTGGAGACCAAGTCTGGTTGTATATTAACAAGGACATGATGCAAGGGGTGTTGGAATTATGACACAGGTTTGGTACAGGTTTGGCTCGATGACATAAGTGTTTTCCTTGATGGCAACTCACTCAAATAGTAGACCACAAGTTCAGGCTCTCAATGTAGTAGAAAATGAGATACCCGCAGGTTCCTGTTCACAAAGCTGCGGCCGTCGACAGGTTCCACTAGTGTGCCGTTCAAAAGGTGTAGACATGTTCACAAGTGTACAAACAAAAAGTGCGGACGTAAAGTACGCACTTTCATGGTTGGTCCATGGTATTTAGTTTGACATTTTTAATCCTATGGTTTTGGTCCATGGTTTTTTCTTTGCATCTAAAGTATTGAACCCAGGTTTTAGGTCCCTACTATTGGATCTCTATGGTTTTGTACCATGGTTTAAGAAATGCCTAAACTATAAAAAGGAAAGGAGATCATTTGGCTAGATATAGACGTGTTTAATATCTTCAGAAGAGCAAGATCTGAAATACTGGTGATCGGTTGGTGAGTTATAACTGGACCTGAATCAAGGAGAAACCTGAGCAGTACAAGATGGATCTACTAATGGAATTATGACACAGGTTTGGCACAGGTTTGGCTCGATGACATAAGTGTTGTCCTTAATGGAAACTCACTCAAATAGTAGATCACAAGTTCAGGCTCTCAATATAGTAGAAAATGAGATACCTGCAGGTTCCTGTTCACAAAGTTGCAGTCATCGAGAAGAGAAAGATCTGAAATACTAGTGATCAGTTGGTGAGTTATAGCTGGACCTAAATCAAGGAGAAAGTTAAGCATTACAAGATGGATCTACTGATGGGTCAAGATCTCTTTGGCGCATGATCAGATCTGTAAATCTGATAGTTTGGGGTGTAATTGAAGTCTGATAAATTATCTACAGCTAAAGGTCCATAGGCTAGACACAGCGTAGGTGCAGAGGTCCGCAAGGTTAACACAACGTAGGTGTGGTGGTCCGCAGGCTAGATACGATGCAAGTACAGAGGTCCACAGGTTTGAAAATAGCGCAGGTGCGGAGACCCGCAGGCTTGACATGGTGAAGGTGCAGATATCTGCAGGTTTCTATTGGTGAAGTTGCAGACTTTTCTTGAAATATGTTTTAGCTGCTTTTGTCTATTACTGCAATGTTCAAGGTTTTGAATTGGTGTCTGGTTGCTGTGTGCTAAAAAATTATTGATTTAGTATTTCTATAAGGAAGTTGGTTGATTGTAGATCTATTTGATGTTTGATTGATACTCATGATCCAGTCTAAAAATTTATGAAACGAGGTCCCTCGAAGAAAAGAGAAGGTTGAAGCCTTCTATACGTTAGCACCTACAGCTAGTACAAGAGCTAAGGGGGTTGTAGCTCCCTTCGAGGAGAGTCTGGAGAATGAGAGACGGTTGTAGCCTTCTACAGGTTGAAGCCTACGTGTTGGTATAAGACCGCACCAGTACAAAATCATTGTAAAAAGAAGTTTCTATTTGAAAGAAGATAGAGACATATTGTAGTAGGTGGTTTTGACCGACATTGGGTTTCCACCTTATATCTTGTGTTCTTTGGTGTGACTGTTTGCTCTATTTTTCCTGTTCCTGTTTATTTTATATGATTCTAACACACAGATTAATGATCAACATCTGAAGAATAAATTAAATTATAAGTATGAAAGGTATACGCAAGTGTCATTAGTCAGATCTGCAAATGGTTGTATAAATTGAAAAAGAATTAGATAATACTGATTCACCCCCCCTCTCAGTATTATTTGGTATCAGAGCCAGGTCCTTCAGGAAAAGTTTGATTGCTTGAAGGAAGATCTATCATCATGTGCTACTATGGAAAGGAAGCATCTATCAGGCCACCGATTTTTGATGCGAGAAACTTCGTCTATTGGAAGGTAAGAATCACTGCCTATCTGCAATCCCTTGGTACATAAGTTTGGGATATTATGGAAACAAGATACACATTTCCATCAACAACTCCTACAGATGCAGCTGGTAAGAAGCAGTATGAAATAAATGCAAAAGTTTTCAATACTTTATTAGGAAGTCTATCCCAATCAGAATTTGTCAAGGTTATGCAGCTCAAAAGCACAAAAGAAATATGGGACAAGATCGTTCTGAGCTATGAAGGAGACGAACAGGTGAAACGAGAAAAATTACAAACTCTTAGAATTCAAAATGAAAGTCTTAGAATGCATAATGATGAAAGTGTGGCTAGCTATTTCTTACATATAGATGAGATCGTAAATTGTATGAAAAACTTGGGTGAAGAAATGAAAGAAGTTGCTCTGGTTGAAAAGGTTCTAAGATCTTTGTCTCCCAAGTTTGATTCAAAAGTTTCTGCCATAGAAGAAAAGCAGAATCTACAGAACCTTGCCATGTCATAGCTACACGAA
Source organism: Pinus taeda (assembly GCA_000404065.3). Classification (NCBI taxonomy): domain Eukaryota; kingdom Viridiplantae; phylum Streptophyta; class Pinopsida; order Pinales; family Pinaceae; genus Pinus; species Pinus taeda. Next base: position 9,564 of record APFE031542480.1, on the reverse strand, counting down.
ATTCTAACTACTTACGAAATGAGAAAAGGATGACCATCAGATAGGAGAGAAGCTGCATTCAAGGCTTCAGGAAAAGGAGATTACTATGAGTCAGGACATATGTCAGAAGAAGAGGAAGAATCAAATTTTGTCAAGAACCTTCAATGGGGAACTGGTAGATTCAGACGTAAGTTGCCTTTCAAATGCTTTGCTTGTGGAAGAGTCAGTCATTATGCTGCAAAAAGTCCTCATAAAGATAAACTAGACAAAAGTAAGGAACCTGTTAGACGGAATAGAAAACAGAATAAGAAGAGCTATTACACGCATGAATATAGTGATGGATTTTCAAACAGTGATGAAGATGAACAAGGTAATAATGATAGACTTTTGATGGCTTTTGAAGATGATGATTTCTTGGATGCTATAAATGAAGAAGGTCTTTATGAAGAAATTTCTAAACTTAAAGTTTGTTTAGAGGAAAAGAATATGATTATAGATACTCTAATATTCTGAATTGCTGAAAAAAATAAACACAATCAAGGGTTAGAATGTGAAATTGTGGGACTTAGAAAAGAAATTGAGAAAGCAAAAGCCCTTAATCTTAGATTTGCTAAACGGTCTGAAACTCTAGATGAGATTATCAAAGTGTAGCATTCTCCTCTAATCAAGACTGGTCTCGGATATTCCGAAGAAGCATCTCAAGCTCAGAAGCAAGCACAAAAGTCATCCACCTCCAAAAGTTATTTTGATGCAGCAAGGAGAAGTGAACAAGTTGACAATCGACAACAAAGGTATAATGCAGATCACCAGGGAAATCAGGGACAATTTGCTTCAAGAATGATCAAAGATTATCTAGTAAATTGGGAGCAATCCACGTCAAGGATGAATAGAAGCCTCAACCGACCTCAGGTAAATTCTCAATTTGGCTAAAGAATGGATAGAAACTACAATCATATGGTTGGTATATTTGATAATTGTAGGAATTTCTTCAATGGCCAATGTTTCTCTTATCATAACTTTGGTCATAAAGTTGCTCAATGTGTTGCCTATAAGACCATCATGACTAGGGAAGCTCAAAAATATAAGAGTATGACAGGAATCATGAAAGGAACCTACAATAACTTCTCTACTCTTGAAAATGAAATAGAATGTTCTATCTGTAACAACTTCGGTCATGAAGACTCTGAATGCAGAAGCAGGTTTCGAAAAACAACTTAGAAGGAACAAGCTTCATTGAATTCCAAAACATGGAAAAAGAAAGAAATGAAACCGAAAGGATGTGAGATATCCTTATATGCCGAAGGATAGGAAAATCAATGGTACATCGACAATGGATGCCTAAAACATATGACACGTAATAAAGAAAAACTTCAGTCATATAGTGCCTTAGAAAAGGAAAAGAAGGTTTCATTTGGAAATGACACCCCTGCATTCATAAAAGGTAAAGGCTCTATTCATTTGAAAGAAAAGGTCAAGGCTGGACATGTTATATGTGTTGATGGCTTAAAACATAATCTATTGAGTTTCAGTCAGATGTGTGATCAAGGAATTGAGGTAATATTTCGATAAAATGGATGTATTGTTCGTGAGCTTGATACAGGAAAAATAGTGATCAAAGGCATAAGAACTCCAAATAAATTATACGTACTCAAGGGATAACAAAAAAAACGCTATTTAAGCAAGAATGATGAACACTGGCTATGGCACAAAAGACTGGGGCATCTTAGCTTCTCTCGGATTAGGAAAGCATGCAAATATTAGGCGGTTCGTGATCTTCCTGACATCATAATTCCAGATAATACAATATGAAAATCATGCCAATTTGGTACGCAAACCAAAACTAATTTCCTTGAGAAGGAAGGATTAGCTAGCAGGCCACTTGAAATTGTTCACACTGATATATGTGGACCAACCAGGAAGAGGTCACCTCGAGGAGAAGAGTATTTCATATTGTTCATTGACAACTTTTCAAGGATGTGTTGGATAGGACTCATGAAGTATAAATATGAATCTTTCTAAAAGTTCAAGTCATTCAAAGCTTTGGTTGAAAACGAATCAGATCGCAAAATCAAGTGCCTCAGATCTAATCGAGGGGAATTTACCTCAGATGAATTTTTTGATTTTTGTGAATAACATGGAATAAGAAGGGAATTTTCTACTGCAAGGACTCCTCAACAAAATGGAGTAGTGGAAATGATGAACATAATGGTTCAACAAATGGCTCGTGCTATGCTTGATGAGTCTAGAACTCTCGCAACCTTCTGGGGTGAAGCTGCATGTGCTGCTGTTACTATTCTCAACAAGACAAATGTCCAGGTAAACAACACTCAGACTCCTCATGAACTTTGGTATGGTAAGACTCACAAGGTAAAATACATCAAAGTTTTTGGAAGAAAATGCTACACTAAAAGGACTGATGAAAATCTTGGCAAGTTTGAACCTAGAGTAAATGAAGGAATTTTACTTGGCTACTCTCCCCACAACAAAGCTTACAAATGTGACAATAAAAGACTTGGTAAAATTGTTGAAACCATTGATGTAGTGGTTGATGAAGAAGGAAACACTCCTCGGCAGATAAAATCTTAAGATTTCGAAGATGGTGAAGACTATCCATCAACATCAAATCAGATTCATGAGGAAGAAGAAACCCATGAGGCACTAGAGGAACAAATAAGGATAGAAGAAAAGACTCCATCCAGATACATTCAGAAGAATCTTCCAGAATCTCAAATTTTGGGGTAGAAAGAGGCAGGTGTACAAACAAGAAGAACCATTTCAAAAGCTTCAAGCTATATGGCATTGCTCTCCTCCGCTGAACCACAAAATGTAAGAGAGGCTTGCAAAGATGAATGTTGGGTCAAGGCCATGGAGGAAGAACTTGAGTAGATTGAAAAAAATAACACTTGGGAGCTGGTTCCTAGAACAAAAGATAAGAATGTCATAGGGACAAAATGGATTTTCAAAAATAAGCTGAATGAAAATGGGGATGTGGTTAGAAACTAGGAAAGACTTGTTTGTAAAGGATATGCGCAACAAGAAGGCATAGAATTTGAAGAAACCTTTGCTCTAGTTGCCGAACTTGAGGCTATAAGAATGTTCCTTTCTCTCTCTAGCTTTCAGAGGTTCATAGTATTTCAGATGGACGTGCAATATTCCTTTCTAAATGGAGACTTAAATGAAGAAGTATATATTGAACAACCAAATGGGTTTATTCTTGGAAATGATCCAAAACTTGTATGTAGACTCAAAAAGGCTCTCTATGGCCTTAAACAGGCTCCAACGGCATGGTATTATCAGTTGGACAAGTACCTTCATCAACCAGGTTTTATAAAAGGAACAACTAATAGCAATCTATATATAAAAGTTGACAATGATAAATTGTTGATACTTGTTGTGTGTGTCGATGATATCATCTTTGGTAGCAATGAAGAAGACATGAGTCAAAATTTTGCCTTCGTGATGCAGAAAGGGTTTGAAATTTCCATGCTTAGTGAGCTCACATATTTTCTTGGTTTACAAGTCTAGCAAAACAAAGACGACATTTTTCTATCACAAACCAAATATCTCAAGCAGATCTTGAAGAAATATGGGATGGAGGATTTGAAACCAGTATGTACCCCTGTGGTGACAGGATGTAACCTCAGTGCAAATGATGAATCGACAGTTGTACATCAACCAACCTATAGATCCATGATTGGTAGTCTGATCTATCTAACAGGTACCTGACCAGACATTATGCATGCAGTGGGAATATTTGGAAGGTTTCAAGCAAATCCAAAGAAAAATCATCTTCAGGAAGTTAAGAGAATTTTCAAGTATCTTCAAGGAACTCAAAACTATGGCTTATGGTATCCTAGAGGTACAGATCTCACACTTCATGCATACATAGATGTGGATTGCGTAGGAAGCGTGGATGATAGGAAAAGCACTAGTGGTGGTGCATTCTTCACGGGTCCTAGATTAGTATCTTGGTTCAACAAGAAACAAAGCTCTATTGTGTTATCTACAAATGAAGTAGAATATGTAGCTACGGCATCTTGCTGCACACAACTCCTTTGGATAATGGAAACATTGCAAGATCTTCAAATCACTTGTACTCCACCTATCTCCATTTTTTGTGATAATACAAGTGCAATCAGTATTTCAGATAATCCTGTCATGCATTCAAAGACTAAGCACATACTGATCAAGTATCATTTTCTCTGAGAACAAGTGCTTGAACAAAAGGTCAAATTGGAGTATGTTCCCTCTAAGGAACAAATTGTTGATATTCTCACCAAACCACTATCCAGGGAGACCTTTGAATACCTCATACAAAAGCTAGGGGTAGTCGATGCATCATCTTGTTGTTGAATCTTGTCTGTTTCAGAAAGGTTAATATCGGGTATATGCGTACATACATTGGTTTATGTGGGTATAGTCAACTTGAAGAAAATCAAGGCTGAGAAGAGTCTGATATGGGTCTGTCAGAGACCATCTGGCACAGGTTCAGGGGGAGCATATATTCTTCTAATAATGCATTGTTGGCATTATCATAAGAAGATCTTGGTTCAATTCTTCAGTTGGTTTGATGTCAGGAGGAGCAAGTGCAGAAGGAGAACATGGATACTGATCTATGATTAACAATTTGTATGAAAGTTATGATGTATCAAGTCAGATTTATTTTGTAGAACATCTTCTTGCAGATCTTGCCTATATGTCAGAGGGAGCATGGATAGTAGCAGAGCAGAGATTTCAGCATGTACTCAGGGGGAGCATAACCCTTTTCCCTTGATGTCAAAGGGGGAGGAAAGACCTTGAGTGACTTTGGGTTGCCATCAAGTCCAAAGGGGGAGATTGTTGGCATTATGACACAGGTTTGGCACATGTTTGACTCGATGACATAAGTGTTTTCCTTGATGGAAACTCACTAAAATAGCATATCACAAGTCCACACTCTCAATATAGTAGAAAATGAGATACATGTAGGTTCCTGTTGCCAAAGCTGTGATCATCGGCGGTTCCGCAAGTGCGTCGTTCAAAAGGTGCGAACATGTTCGCAAGTATATGAACAAAAAGTGTGGACGTAAAGTACACACACTTTCATGCAGAGAAAAACACATGCACATGGGTTGGTCCATGGTATTTAGTCTGACATCTTTGATCCTATGGTTTTGGTCCATGGTTTTTTTTTCGCATCTAAAGTATTGAACCCAGGTTTTGGGTCCCTAGTATTGGATCTCTATGGTTTTGGACCATGGTTTGTGAAAGGCCTAGACTATAAAAAGGAAAGGAGATCATTTGGCTGGATATAGACATGTTGAATATCTTAAGAAGAGCAAGATCTGAAATACTGGTGATCGGTTGGTGAGTTATAATTGGACCTGAATCAAGGAGAAACCTGAGCATTCCAAGACAGATCTACTAATGGGTCGAGATCTCTTTGGCGCATGATCAGATCTACAAATATGATAGTCTGGGGTGTAATTGAAGTTTGATAAATTATCTATACCTAGAGGTCCGCAAGCTAGACACGGCGTAGGTGCGCAGGTCCACAGGGTCGACACAACAGAGGTGCGGTGGTCCGTAGGCTATATACAGTGCAGGTGCGGAGGTCCGCAGGTTCGAGAACAGCGCAGGTGCGAAGACCTGCAGGCTCGACATAGCGGAGGTGTGGATATCCGCAAGTTTCTATTGGTGAAGTTGCAAACTTTTCTTGAAATATGTTTTAGCTGCTTTTGTCTATTATTGTAGTGTTTAAGGTTCTGAATTGGTGTCTGGTTGCTCTGTGCTAAGAAATTATTGATTCAGCATTTATACAAGGAAGTTGGTTGATTGCAGATCTAAGTGATGTTTGATTGATACTCGTGAATCTAGTCTGAAAATTTATGAAACAAGGTTCCTAGAAGAAAAGAGAAGTTTGAAGCCTTTAGTAGGTCAACACCTACAGCTAGTACAAGAGCTAAGGGGGTTCTAGCTCCCTTCCAGGAGTGTTTGGAGAACGAGAGAAGGTTATAGCCTTCTGCAGATTGAAGCCTGCATGCTAGTATAAGACTGCACTAGTACAAAATCATTGTAAAAAAAGTTTCTAATTGAAAGAAGATAGAGACATATTGCAGCAGGTGGTTTTCACCCACACTGGGTTTCCACCTTATATCTTGTGTTCTTTGGTGTCATTGTCTGCTCTATTTTTCATGTTCCTATTTATTGTTATATGATTTTGACACACAGATTAATGATCAACATCTGAAGAATCCACTAAATTATATGTCTGAAAGGTATACACTAGTTTCATTAGTCAAATCTACAAATGGCTGTATAAATTGAAAAAGAATTAGATAATACTGATTCACCACCCCTCTCAGTATAATTTTCAACAAGGTGAAGGTAAAAAGCTAAAACCTATCAGGTATGGACCCTTTAATATACTTGAGAAGATTGGTGAGAATGCTTTTCACCTTGAGATGCCAGCTTACATGCACATCTACTCAATGGTGAACACAGATTGCTTGAGGTTGTTTGAACCTTCAATGGTTGAGGACCCTGAAGAGGAAAGTCAATTACCTTCTGTTAATGACCTGCTACTTGAATATCTTAATGAATTGCAGGAATATACAGTGCTGGACAGGAAGGTATGGATGACACGCATTGGAAAAGTGGAATACCTCAGGATTGGGCTTAAGGGTTCGAAGTTGAGCAGTTCAAAGTGGATTGAGATTCGACAAGTGAGATAACAGTTTCCTCACTTAGTCGATGCTTGAATAAAACCAACTTTTGGTGGTCCAAAATCTTTTTCAGTGAGAAGGCCGTGATCCAAATCGAATCCACAAAATACTGTCAAGAACCTTGACTGTATTGAGTTGAACAAATCCTTGAAAATTCCGAAACAACGATCAAAAAATGCCTTGAACCAGTGGAAATTGCCGCCAATGTGGAATGACGAGGACCTCGGTCAAAATGCGCTCACTGAGGCCCATGGAGTCTACACAGGAGGTCAAAGCAACTCCTGGGAGCCCTAGATCAAGAAAAGGAGGCGATTTTGATGCGCGATTAGCACTTAGGCTAGGCAAACAATGCTAAAATAGAAAAGCCTTAAGCACTCAGCCACGTTGGGAGCCGAAGAACCGTGGGCGGAGAAATAAAAAGCACTAAAAGACAAAGGCAGGACCTGCGCTTTGGAAAGTCGACAATATCGATCAGGGTGCCCTTGAATGGTAAGAGGTTTTGGAGGAGAGTGGAGTGATCCCACTCAGTGAGCGACATGTGGCAATGGAGGTGAGAGAAAAAACGTAGTGATCGCACGCTACAAGTCGAGCAAGTCAACCCGCTCAATGTGCATATGATGTTGGATCTAGAGGAGCCTAGATCAGACAGTTGAGATTACACCCGATGGAGGAAGCGAAATCGATAGGGGATTAAGCCGCATTCTAAAGGGATTTGGAGTTTGTTTGACCACCACAGTGGAGAAAGAATGCATACACAACGTAACAAAAATAACAAACCGACGAAGCATGCTGGCACTAGTTAGATGGAGACACATGGCTGCTTCCTGAGCATTCATGCTGAAACCAAATAGGGAACTCCAAGCACAGTTGCAGAAGGTGAATCGACGCAGGCAGCAGAGGAAGTGAACAGGCATAGGGATCGAATGGCTAAAGCCATGAAGAGAGACAGTTGGAAAAAAAGGGAGGATTGAAAGGAGTCCGAGCGACCAAGAGAGACACTGAGGAGTGCACCTGAGAGGAGGAATGAACAGAGAGAACAGTAAAGCCAAGTAGAGGAGAGAGATGGCCGAGCTGACCACAGGTAGCATCGAGCACCAGAGAGCTTGAAGATTCAAGCCTTCCCATAGAGGAATCTATCTAGACTGAGCATCACATTTGGCTCTTCCACTATAGACCGAGGGTCACAGAGCTGGTAGGAAGAACAAGAGTTTGTGTCCTCCGAGTGGCTTGGAGAATCCAAGAGCCACCCTGCTAAGGAAACCTACTTTAGGAGAACTCACATTAAGTCCCTATATTTTTATTTCTCTGTTTAAAGACACAATAAAACAAGGGCACCACTGAGAGCTGGACCAGAGATGTAGCCCTCAAGAATAGGGGTGAACTCCTTATTAAAAAATTCTTATGTCTTTGTGTTGCTTACTGTATTTCTCTGCAGTCTCTCCACTTATTTTCTATGTATTGGCAATCTGATCGATCTGTTGTTTCAATAACATAGAACACACACACTAGCACATGAGTCTCTAATACCTTTTTGTTTAATAAATCTTCAACTAAGGTCACTCATAGTGTGATTACTAGATCAAGGTCACCCTTCAAATTTCCCAAGGCACAAATTACATATTTGGATGAATTTTGGCTAGCTTGTCAAATTCCACTAGCTTCATGCATGAAGAGGAGCTCCCATCCTTTAAGAATATTTTGGATGATTTCATGGAATAGTTAAGGGTAACATGTATAAAAGAAGAACACCGTAGCGAAACATAAGAAAATTGACATTTGTATCACATGGTGTAAAGGAGAAGGACATAGGTGAAGAGTACTCCATTTATAAACATAAAAGAAGCTTCTTTATGTCCTCTTTCTAGAGAAGAGGAGAATCCAAGATATCTTGTGACAAAAAGCCCGAATTGCCAACAAAGAAAGACTTAGGTAAGGGTTTACTTCTTTCACATGTGGAGAGACATTCATGTATTTTAAGGTGTGTTTTATCGTTGAGTCCGCATATTTGGAAGCACAATTACACAAGTGAAAATAGGATGTTATTAAGAAGAGGAAGGTCATTATGATTAGTTTCAACTCGACACGAATGTAAAATCACCTTGAATGCACCAAGGGGTATCTGAAGGGAAACATTCGGTGCTATAGTTGTGTGTATGTGGTTAAACAAAAAGGCCTCCTTTCATTTGCATGATGTGTTCCTGGTACAAATCCATGTTAGAGTCGAGACCCTGAAAAGATGAAGCGTAAGTAAATTGAATGTATTATCTATAAATAGCCTCTATAACAACCTGACACACACATACAATGATGTCATTTACATTGGAGTTGGTGTAAATCACATGAATTGTGTTACAACTTTAATCGCCCCCCACAAAAATGTGTCATGCTTCCTTGTGATGATGCTTCAACCCTACTTCAGAACAACCTCACAATGTAAAAGGAATTTAAACATGATGTAACTTTAATAATGCCCCACATTCACCCCCTAACTCACCACTCATGGCTAATCTAAGGCTATTTCAAGCATTGACGTGGATAATATCATTTTATTTCCTCTTATGTGTATTATTATACATTAACACAATTGAGTTTAGTGGTTAAGGACTTAAGATTTAGTGGATTTAGGTGTTAGTGGTTAAGGGGTTAGCAGTTAAAGTGTTTAGGTGGTGAAGGGTTAGGGTTTAAGGGTCACAGGTTAAGAGGATAAGGAGTTATGGCTTAGGAGCTAGTTCATGGATTATCGGTTAGGGGTTAGTGTCTTAAGATTTAATAAGCCAAGGGAGTTATGGGTTATGAGTTGTGAATGTATGTTATGAAACCAGCTCAAGAAAAGATAGAAAAGATAGATCAACGCCTTAGAATTCAGCCTCTTCGAGGGGGC